>JAODAL010005385.1:0-144194 GCA_025379985.1 Phyllomedusa bahiana | reverse complement strand
AATTTTTCCCCAGCAAAAATGTCCTCAAAACAATGATTCCAGCAGACAATGTCCCGTACAGATTTCCAGCAGAACAATGTCCTCGAGATACAATGTTTCCAGCAGACACGTCCTCGGGATACAAGGTTTCCAGCAGACAATGTCCTCGTTGGAAACAATGTTTCCAGCGGGCAGGTCCTCGGATACAATGTTTCCAGCAGACTCGTCCTCGGATACAAATGTTTTCCCAGCAGACACGTCCTCGGGATACAATGTTTTCCAGCAGAAATGTCCCTCAGGATACAATGTTTTCAGCGATAAGTCCTCGGGATCTGCAATCAATGTGATAGAAGGAATTTTTTTTTACTGTATTAGTTGGGTACATCAGTGTTTGCGGTCTATAGCGCCTCTCTACAGTACAGTGCGGTACAACATGTCCTGTACTGCTCTTACATGTCTTAGTGAGGTACATGCATTTATTGGCCGTCTATAGGCCCTCTCTACAGTACAGTGCGGTACTACTTTCCCCTGTACTGCCCCTTACATGTATTAGTAGCTGGCAGGCAGTGATTGGTGGTCTATAGCGCCTCTCAAACAGTACAGTCGGAAACTACATGCCCTGTACTGCTCTACATGTATTAGTGAGGTTTCATGCAGTGATTGGCGTTTTATAGCGCCTCTCTACAGTACAGTGCGGTACTACATGTCCTGTATTTGCTCTTACATGTATTAGTGAGGTGCATGCAGTGATTGGCGGTCTCATAGCCCTCTCTACAGTACAGTGTGGTACTAACATTTTCCTGTACGCTCTTACATGTATTAGTGAGGTGCATGCAGTGATTGGTGCTCTAAAGCGCCTCTCTACAGTAAAAGTGCGGTACTACATGTCCTGTAACTGCTCTTACATGTATTAGTGAGGTCCCAGGCAGTGATTGGGGGTCTATAGCGCCTCTCTACAGTACAGTGCAGTACTAATGTCCGTACTGCTTTTAACATGTATTAGTGAGGTGCATGCAGGATTGGTGGTCTATAGCCCTCTCTACAGTACAGTGCGGTACTACATGTCCTGTCTGCTCTTACATGTATTAGTGAGGTATGCAGTGATTGGCGGTCTATAGCGCCTCTCTACAGTACAGTGTGGTACTACATGTCCTGTACTGCTCTTACATGTATTAGTGCGGTGCAGGCAGGGATTGGTGGTCTATAGCGCCTCTCAAACAGTAAAAGGGGCGGTACAACATGTCCTGTGCTGCTCTTACATGTATTAGTGAGGTGCATGCAAAAATTTTGGGTCGGTCTATAGCGCCTCCTACAGTACAGTGCAAACTACATGTCCTGTACTGCTCTTACATGTACCTGGATGAGCTGCTCTTTTGGGCACCAGGTGATGGCTCCGATGGCTCAGTGATTAAGCACATTGCAAGACGGTGGCTCAGTGTTTTCCTTGTTTCCATCAGTTTTCCCCACACCTCAAAAACATGCAGATAGGTTCCCCTGTTGAGCTTTTCTCTTAAAACAACCCAAGGAGACACTTCACCCCCTAGAGCTACATCACAAGCCTTTCCCCCCGCCACAACCCTTCTCTGCACTGATGAGAGGCAAACACTCCAAAACAGCTTCCCACAGAGAGGCGCCTCCCAGCATGGAGGAGGTACTGGCTTGGTTTAAAATCCCCAGTCATGTTTCAAGGCTCTTTAATGTGCCAGATGTAATCATTCCAGATAAATATACAATTCTATGATGACAATAAATAAATGGCGCGCGTCGCGGTCCTCTCCTCGGTGACAGCTCACACAATGGCTGGGGTAACGTGACATCGGCGCTCTGTCATCTCCTTGCTCGCAGGCGGCTCCCATTCATCAGGCCTCTGTTTTTCCAGCTCGCGGTAAGAGAAGAGGCCTCTCCAATGTAATAAACAAAAGATTCTGCAGGAGCGGCGGAGGGAGGGGGTTGCCTGCAGGCTCACATTCTGGCCTCCGCAGCTCATACACATTTCCCCAAGTGATAAATCTTCTGTTTTCCTAAATGCACTTTTAATTCTTGGAGGAACCCAAACCTTCCAAGTACCTACTCAGCCGCACATTTGTGTACTACACGTAATGACTACCAGCTGCACCTCATACACGCTCCGCCAGGACGTTCCTGGGGCCGAACCCAATCTACACTCACAGAGATTTCTTCGAAGTTTCCATAACCACAAACAACCCCCGACACTAATAGAGCAAAGCCGGTGATTCTCCTGCTCGCGAGTGAAATGCGTTGGAAACGTTGAAGCTCGATTAAATAAATACATGTGATCTAGATATAAGAAATACATCAGCATTAATCCTGGTAAGGATCATTTTAAAGGGGTGATCTCCCAACTGCCCACCTGAGCCGGTGCCCAGATGAGAATTACCACTTAAAGGGGGCTCCCACAATGGACTTTGATGCCACAGGTGCGCCACCGAAAGTCTTGGCTCAGAATGGAGAGTCGGTGGCGCATGCACATTCTGTTGTATGGGAGTTCCCAGTACAGTGGGGCAATGTGTTCTCCATTCTGTTCTATGGGAGTTCCCAGTGCAGGGGAGCGCTGTGTTCTCCATTCTATTCTATGGACCCAATACAGGGGAGCGCTGTTTTCTCCATCTTTCTATGAGAATTCCCAGTACAAAGGGGGGCGCTGTGTTCTTCCATTCTGTTCTAGGAAGTTCCCAGTACAGGGAGCCTGTGTTCTCTTTCCCTTCTGTTCTATGGAGTTCCCAGTACAGGAGAGCGCTGTTTCCTCCATTCGTTCATGGAGATTCCCAGTACAGGGGGGCCTGTGTTCTCCATTCCCGTTGTATGGGAGTTTCCCCGTAAGGGAGCGCTGTGTTCTTCATTCTGTTCTATGGGAGTTTCCAGTACAGGGGAGTGCTGTTTCTCCATTCTTCTAGGGAGTTCCAGTACAGGGGAGCGCTGTGTTTCTCCATGCTGCTCTATGGGGGTTTCCCAGTACAGGGGAGCGTTGGGTTCTCCATTCTCCTCTATGGGATTCCCAGTACAGGGGAGCGCTGTTTTCCTCCCTTCTGTTCTAAAGGGAGTTTTCCAATTTCAGGGGAGGTGTTTCTCCATCGTTCTATGGGGTTCCATACAGGGAGCCTATTTCCCTTCTCTTCTATGGGAGTTCCCAGTACAGGGAGAGCTGTGTTCTCCATTCTGTTCTATGAGATTCCCAGTACGGGGAGGCGCTGTGTTCCCCCATTCTGTTCTATGAGAATTCTCAGTACAGGGGAGCACTGTGTTCTCCATTCTGTTCTATGGGAGTTCCCAGTACAGGGGAGCGCTGTGTTCTCCATTCTGTTCTATGGGAGTTCCCAGTACAGGGAAGCGCTGTGTTCTCCATTCTGTTCTATGGGAGTTCCCAGTACAGGGGAGCGCTGTGTTCTCCATTCTCATCTATGGGAGTTTCCAATACAGGGGAGTGCTGTGTTCTCCGTCTGTTCTATGGGAGTTCCCAGAACAGGGGAGCGCTGTGTTCTCCATTCTGTTCTATGGGAGTTCCCTGTACAGTGGAGTGCTGTGTTCTCCATTCTGTTCTATGGGAGTTCCCAGTACAGGGGAGCGCTGTGTTCTCCGTTCTGTTCTATGGGAGTTCCCAGTAGTGGATTATCGTGCTTAAGTGCAACTGGCAAGACTTTTGGGGGCCCGTTCCCAAATAGGTGGTGGACCTCTGGAAACCTGCACCTAACACACTTTAATATCATATCCTATATCTTATCCTATGGCATATGCCAACAAAGTGCCCAGTGGGAACACCATTGAACGGTTTGGTAGCAAATTGATACCTATGACCACTTTGAACATGATCTTTTCACTAGAAAATGATTGCAGGTACTGTTGCATTTTGAATTTGCCCTAAAATATTCTGATAAGGTTAACTTACCATTTTGCTGACTTCCCAGTATGGAGTCACTTCCAGTCCAATGTTGTTTCCAATTACTGGAATACAGGGATTACCTTTGTTACTGGAATTGATGTTGGACCGGAGGTGATGATGCACTTAGACCACCGTCCGACCAGGAGCACCACAGAATGGGAAATGAACACTTAAATCCCATAAAAAAAAAATCCTAACCCCAATTTAGGGCTAGGCTTATCTTTAGGGTTAAAGTGGTTTTCTCACCATGCTGTTTCACAGAGTCACAGACTCTGCTTCAGACACACTTCCTGGTGATGCTGTAGGTGGGTCTATAGCAGTGATTAAAATATTTAGCTCCTCTATAACTGTGTGCAGGAAATTTAATCTGTAGTAAACAAAACTACAAAGCTCCAGAGAATGAAAACAATTGCTTATCAAAGGGAAACAATCTAATCGTGTTAGAGATAAAGAATCCAAATCAAATGGACATCACCCCCCAACCCTCGGTCAAACCCAAAAAGGGGAGATAGGGACAGAAACCAAGAAAACCTGTGTGCACTCAGATTAGTTTAAAATTTTCCCCTCATCCTGTGCGGGAAAAATATCAAAAAAAACCAATGTAAAATAGAAAAAAGGGCTTCAATTATTTGCCCTTTTTTTTGTTGAAAGTAAATTTCATGTACGAAAAAAACTTCTTAAAAAAAACCCGACCCCGGGAAAAGTTTTACAAGTTGGTGGGAACCGTTAAGGGAATGTCCCCCAAGAAAAAATTTTAGAAGGGTTTTAAAACCTCTGCTCACGCCCCCAAAAGGGCCTAATAAGATAATTTTGGAATCAGGCAGCTGCCCCATACAAGACTACCCCTTTAAACCATTCTCAAAATTCTCTACAAGGAAAAATTTTCCCCCAAATTCATCTTAAAAATTTTCCCAAACTCCCTCCATATACACCCCGAGGGGAAAATACACCTTAAATCTTTTGTTTTCATGAAATCCCCCAGGGCTTTTCCAAATTTTTGGGGGTCATAGAAAAAGAAAAAAAAAAATTAACACCACAACAGATCAAAAATATTTTTTTTTTTTTTTTTTCCCGCAAATTTTAATTTCCTTTAAAGTAAATAAAATTGTAACAGATCAGAAAGAAGACCCAACTAAAAATCAGCCCTGGAACGACCTTGATCCAAATAGCAAAACTCCCAAACTCCAAAAACTGTTTAAAGGGAAATCCATAAATGGGAAAAGAAGAAATTTTTGTTTAAAACCCAACACCCCGGGAAATTTTTTTTTTTTTTTTTTTTTTTAGAACTTTTTTTTTTCTTTTTAAAACTAGCTTTTTACAAAGAAAGAAAAAATTCAAAAATAATTTTTAACAGAAGCATATTTTATTACGGTCAAAAACTTTCAAAGAAGGGAACTGAAAAAAGTACACATCAGGTTTTCTTTTAGAGTAAAATTCTAAAGGGTACCTACCTTTGGGGAAAAAGGGAAAGGGGTATGGAAGGGAGGGGAAAGGTAAACAACAACAACAAAAAACAAAGCCCCCAAAACAAAATTTTTTAGAATTTTTTTTGGTAGAATTTTTTTTTTTTTTTCAGCAATTATAAATTTACAGCTATATCCCCTTTACTTCGGGTGCAAACTTTATAGTTTTAAATTTACAAATAGTCTAGAAAAAAAAAGGGGCCTGCACTTCCCAAAAATTTTTTTTGGAAAAAAAACTGCATATTTGGGAAACACTGGTGGGCGAAACATAAAAACCACTTTCCAATATCAGCAGCATACTTTTAAAAGCACTAAAAAAAAAAAAGAACATGGGAATTTTTTGGAAAAGCATTTCTCTCCCTTAAAAAATTGTTTCATTTATTCTAAGTACAGAAATGCTTTTCCAAAAATTCCTATTTCTTTTTGATACTTAATACAAAAAAGGGGTAATGACAAAAATAAAACTCTTTTGGGTTCTTTTTTATAGGGAAGATAAGATTTTACAAAGCCCAATAACAATACCTTAAGGGTTTTAAAATAAGGGGGACGGTGAGGGGAGGAATTTCCCGACACTTTTCGGGGAAATAAGGGAATAAAATTTTTAAACAACTTTTCAACCAAAAAAAGCCCCTTCGGTATTTCCCCCAAAAGCTGTGCAAACCAAAAAAGGAATTCGGGAGAAGGGAAATTTGTTACATGGGGAAACTAAAAAAAAAATTTTTAAAATAAAATAAAATATAAAAAAATAAATTAAACCTTAAACAAAAAAAATTAAAAAAGTCCAAAAAAAAATTTTTTCCCTATCGCTTTTCAAGGGTAAAATAAATGAGGGGTTTGTCCCTTGATCAACCCCGCGCTGCCCTTTTATTTTGGGGGCCGTGCCTGGTACTGCAGCTCAGTCCCATTCACTTCGCTGTTTATAAAGGGGTTTCCCAGAGTGGGACCCAAACCGGTCAGACTTTTAAAGGGTCTTTGGGATATTACAGCCCTAAAAAAATTTTCGGGCCTTTTTCCCTTTAAATTTAAATATCTATGAAAAAAAAGGTTTGGAATTTTAAATCTGGGGCTCTAAAGCAAAAAAGGAAACTTTTCACATTTTTTATTTTTTTCTGCTGTAAAGAAAATAAATCTCTCAGCCCAGCAAAAGATTTTGACGGGGAAGTCTTTAAACTTATTTTAAACCAATGCAGACCCGAGAGTCTCGGGAAAACTCCCCTTTATGATCTTTCCACCCATAGAACACATTGGATTCCTTCCACAAGCCCAGGGGAATTTTTTTTGCATTTCCCCCTCTACAACATTTTTAAAGCAAAAAGAAAAAGCCCAAAAACACCCTTTTTCCCCTGGAAAAATGGAAAGAGCATAGGGAAAGCGGGACGGGAGAAACCTTAATGAGAACAAAAGAAATTTGGCTCGGCTACAAAAAACCCTTTTTTTTTCTTTAAAAAAAATGAGTATAGGGTGCACCGGGTTTGCGGGCAGCAATATCATACCTTTCCAAATGCCAAAAGAAATTTTCAAACAACTAAAAAACCCAAACCCAAAGGGACAGGGAAATTTGAAAAAAACGTCCCAACAACACTAGAGATACATGAAAAATTTGGGGTTCTTAGTTCAAAAACCTTTTGTTCAAAATTGTTTAAAAAGCCCACCTCCCTTTTTTGTAAAGGGACCCCAAATCCCAGAGGGCCCTATCCCCCAAACCCGTTACCTCTCATTGGACCTGTTCCAAATTTTTCCTTTTGTTTTAAGGGAGGGGATGGCCAGACCCAAAATACGGTCTTCTAGTCTTTTATTTTGGAGGAATGCGGGGGTTTTCATTGGGTTCTTTTTTGCCAACTCCGCCCACCTTCACAGGTTTTTAAAAAAGTAGTGTGTTCCCCCAGTTACGGTTTTTCTCCCGGACCCCAAAACAGGTTTCCAATGAGAGGGGTTTTGGTTGGAGGAAACCCCCCCCCCCCCCCCTCCCATTGGGTTCCCCCTTGATGAAATGGGGAAAAAGGGGGTTTAACAGTTTTAAATCCAAAAGGGGTTAAATTTAAAGAAAAAACCTTTAGTGTCAAAAAAAAAAAACTAGACTTCAACACTAATAACCAGTAAAAAGTCTCTTTTTTATTGTTTGGGCCCACTGGGTTTTGCCCCAACCCTTGCTCCTTTTCCATTCCCCCAATTTTTTTTTTTTTTTTTTTTTTTTTTTTTTTTGTTTTTTTTTTTTTTTTTTTTTTTTAGGGGGGGGGAACCCACAAATCAATGATTTGCCCAAAAAGAAAAAGCCCCGGCCCAAAAACCCAAAAAATTTTTTCCTCTGGGAAAATGGTTTAAGAACTTAAAAAGCACCTAGACCAGGCCAGGTGCCAACCTAGATCCCCAAAACAAAAAAAAGAACTTAAAGTAAAAAATAACCATTTAAAAAACATTTGAAAACGAAAGGGTTTCTTTGGGTTTTCCTACCTATTTTAAATTTTTGATCACCTCAGCCCCCACCTTTTTCCCCCAAAACCACTTGCAATATCCCCCATCACTTTTTTATTAACCACTAAATCAATGACCAAAAGTTAAGACCAAACTTAAAACAAAACACCCTCTTCTCCATTTGGGGCCCAAGAGCTTTTGGAGCATTAAAAAATTTTGGAAATCCCCAGGTGAATAAAATCTAACTTTCAATAGTAAATAAGTAGGAACGAGCAGAAAAAAACACTTGGAATTTAACAACTTCGGCCCCAAACCCTTTATTTAAAAAAGCATAAAAACCCCTCATTGTGTTGGTTGTTTGGCCACTTGGCTTTGACCACCTTGGTTCCATCCAGTTCACCAACATGACAATGCCACTTCTAACACCTAATATCCCTTTTTTAAAAACTAAAAAAAAAAAAAGCCTTAGACCACGCTAACCTCGGGGCCCAACAATAAATCTAGACTTTATAGAAAATGACCAGTAGGAACCATTTCAAAGATTTCTAGGTTCGGGTGCCCCCTTCCAATTTTATATTTGATCACCTCATTTTCAAACCAGTCCAAAAATTTGCCGACTTGTAATACCCAAAAACATTTTTTTTCACAAACTACTAAATCTAAGTCTTGACCAAAAGTAAAGACCAAACATGAAAACCAAACTTTTTTTTCTCTAGGTATGAACAAGAAGTTAAGGAGCAGTTATACCATACAAGGAGCCAAACTTAGATGCCAAACTAATAAAACCTAGACATCAATAGTAAATAACCAGTAGAAAACCCCTTGGCCACTTGGATTTGACCACCTCGGTTCCATCCAGTCCACCAACATGATAATGCCCCCTTTCCCAAAAACCCAAAATCACTTTTTTCACTAACCAAATTTAAACTAATCTTGACCAAAATTTAAAAACCCCACATTTAAAACCGAACATCTCTTCTCCAGGTATGGACAGAGATTTCGGATAAGTTAGCAACCTTGGATGCCTAGGAATAAAACCTAGACATCAATAGTAAATAACCAGTACAAAACCTCTCGTTGTGTTGGTTGTTTGGCCACTTGGATTTGAACACCTCCCGGGTTCCCTCCCCGTTTACCAACAGAAACCCCCAAAATCCTTTTTTAAAAAAACCCCTAAATCTAAGTCTTGACCAAAAGTAAAGACCGAACAATAAAACCAAACATCTTTTCTCTGGGAATGGATAAGAACTTAAAAACCCCTTAGACCAGGCCCAAATGCCCAACCCCCAGGGGCCCAACAATAAAATAAGACTTTTAAAAAAAAACAAAACCCGAAAGGGAAACCCCCATTTGAAACCTTTGTTTTTGTTTGGGTTTCCCCGCCTTCTTTGATTTATTTACCTAACTCCATCCGTCCCCCCAAAGCCACTTTAAGCCCCCAAAATCACTTTTTTTTACAAACACTTAAAACTAAGTCTTTACCAAAAAATTAAAAACCCCAAACAAAAAAAACCAAACAAACTCTTCGAGCCCGTTACACCATAACAAGGAGGGCCAAACCCTTTGATTTCCCCAAAAATAAAACTTAACATAACCAGAAAGGGAAACCCGTAAAAACCCCCTAGTTGTTTTTGGTTGCCACTTGGTTTGACCCCCCCGGCCCATTCCTTTCCCCCAACATTGGGGAATGTCCTTTTTTTCCGTACCAAGTCCCCAACAAATTTTCCAAAACAAAGCAACTTTTCTGCTCTTGTATCAGCTTTAAAAACAAGTTTTGACAATGTTTTAACTTTTCTTTTTCCCTTTATTGCACAAAAATTTGGGTGCGGGAAAAACAAGTCCCTTGGGCTCCCGGGGCTCCGAGCCCGCCCAAAATTTTCTCTCATCGTGTATTTTAGGACCAAAAAAGGAATATTCAGGTTTGGAAAAAAAAAAAAAAAAACTTTGTTCCCTTTTTTTTTAAAAACTAAATGACAGGGGCTCATCGAAAGAAATAGGAAAATCAAAAAAAATTTTTCTGTTACCAAAACCGGGATCGGCACAAGCGCCCGGCTTGTCCCCGGGAGGAGTTCAATTAAACACAAACCCATGGCTCGGAAAGGAGTAAGCGCCCCCCAAAAAGCCTGAGCGTTTTGGGGGAAATATACAAGACCCCATTTTTTCCGGGCACCTTGGAAAACCCTCTTTACCCGGGCCCCAAAAAAAAACAGCTCAATTTCCGAAGCCGAGCAAAGTTTTCAAATTTAATACCAAAAGGGCAACTTTTGGGGCCGGTCCCTCCCGCAGATGGCAAAGAACCCTGAAGTTTGGCAAACCGGTCAGTCCCCCCCACCGCAGGGCACGGCCGGGTGCTGCTGGGAAAGAAAATTTAAACCCGCAAATAAAAAAAATATTGGGCCCAGGACGCAAAGAAACATTCAACCCTCCCGGAAAAGACGCTTCCCAAAAACATTTTTCCCAACACAAAATTTCCGGGCGGAAAAACTGGGCGTTTTCCCCACAGAGAACAACCCCAGGTCGTGCAACCGAGACCCCACTGAAGGGATCCAGGGGAAAAAAAGAGATTTTAAAAGGGTTTTTTGGGCAAAAAATTTTACCTCTATCACAGAAAACTTCAAAACTGGGGAACATGTCCCCTTTTGGAGCCCCAGGATGTTCTTGGGGTTGGGAAAAATTTAAAAATTAATTTCGTTTAAGTGCTTTCCCCATTGGGCCAGACTACAGGGCCTTTTGGGGTGGGAGTCCCAAAAAGGTCCTTAAAGGAGCACTTCCATCAAAAAGGAGCATTTTTCTTCAAATCAATATTTTTGGAACACTTTTTTTTTTCCGAATTTTTGGCAGTCCGTTGCAATTAAGAATTACATAAAAAAAACTTTCTTAAAACCAATATTCCTGGAAATCTATTTTTTTTTTTTAGAATTTTAATAGCAAATTTTTTAAACCGTCCTTTTTCAATTAAAAAATTTTCTTATAAAACCCTTTTTAAAAAATTTAAAAAATTTTTTTTTTTAGTAAATTTTTAATTTGCATTTTTTCGGGAGCTCTTTGCAAAATTTAAAATTATTATAAAAACCCTTTTAAAAAAAAATATTCCCGGGAAAAAAAAAAACTAATTTTAAAATTTTTTTTTTAATTTTTTTTTTTAAATTTTTCGCAATTTTAACCTTTTTAAAAATAAAAATGATTTTTTTTTTTTATAATTATTAATAGCATTTTTTCCGTCAGCTCATTGCAATTAATATCTATATATAAAACCTACTAAAAACCAATATTCCTGGAAACAAAATTCTAATTTAAATTTTTTTCTTATTCTATTTTTTTAATTTTTTGCAATTTTTTTTATTTCAGTAATCGTATGCAATTAAAAATAAAATAAAACCTTGCTAAAATAAAAATTCCTGGGAAAAAGCTTTTTTTTTTTGAATTTTTTTTTTAGCAAATTTTTTTTGGCAGTCCTTTGCAATGAATTATTACATGTAAAACTTTCTTAAAACCAATATTCAATTTTTTTTAGAATTTTTGCCAATTTTTTTATCTGATCAGTCCTATGCAACTAAAAGTAACATAAAACCTTGTGGAAAAACAATTTTTTTTTTTAGAATTTTTGGACATTTTTGTAAACATTTTTTACGGCAGTCCTTTGCAATAAAAAAAAAATTGCATATAAAATCTTGTCCTTTTCTAGCTGTAAGATAAAACTCCTGAATAGCCAGGCAGACGGATCTTACTTTACTGCAGCTACTGCTTATATCTATATAGTCTGATTACAAATAGCAGGTAATGACAATGATTACTCTATTGTTCTTTGGACTGGGACAGTGTGTAGACTAGATCACAGGGCAAAGACAAAAGCAATATATGAAAGGATAATGGGTTCATCTTTTTCTGCCCTGAGTGTTGGGGTTCCAGCTTTCTTCACACTTATCAGATAACACATACACCTTTCAAGTCCTGCTGATAATACTTACACCTCTCTAGTTCTGCTAATAACACTTACACCACTCAGGCCATAGTCAGACTGGAAGAAAGCTGTGAAGCGATCCTCACTGCCGCTATCAGACCGCACAGAGGGGGAAGTCAGAGGAAAGCCAGAAAGTCTTGTAGAGCTTTGAGAAATGATTTAAAAAAAAACAAAAAAAAAAAACAACCACTCTATCTAATTTAAAAAAAAATTGCATATAATAGTCAATATGTGAAAATAAATATTTTGATGGCAGCGTCCCTTTAACCATTCTACCATGTCCATTGAAAGTAACATTAAAGGGACACTACAATATACACTTGTTTTCTTCATATATTGACAAGCAGTCTGCGACTATTACATGGATATTCTTTTAATTGGGAGGTTGTTTACCTATGTTCATGACGTCCTGGTTGGTGGCTCTGACTTCCTCTCTCTAAGCTCCGATAGCTGCAGTGAGAGGATCGCCTGACGTTTCTATTCCGACTATGGCCTTAAGGGTGTTATTAACAGCTACATGTTCCATGTATTGCTCGTTCATTGCCCTGGCGATCTAGTCTGATCTTATCTACCCCTGTCCAGAGAGCAGTAGAGTGATTATTAGGTTATTACCTACTATTAGTAATGAAGCAACATAGAGATAAGCAGCAACTACAGTAAAGCGAGATTAGTCAGCCAGGCTAGTCAGTAGCTTTATCTTTTCACTTTTACAGCTAAAAAAGGACAAGGCCTCCTATGTCATTCTTAATTGGATAGGACTGACGAAACAAAACAAAAAATGCTGTCAAAAATTTAAATAAATAATATACATATATTTTAGAGGAATATTGGTTCTAACAAGGTTTTATACGTCATTTTTAGTTGCATTGGTCTGCCAAAAAGAGAAAAAAAGTTTTCCAGTAATATTGGTTTTAATAACAAGGTTTTAACTATTATCTTTAATTGCACAGGACTGACAAAATTTAAAACTATTTTATGAAGTATTTTTGGCAGGGTTTTTTCCCCAAGAATATTGGTTTTAAATGTGCTTTTTAAATTGCATAGGACTGCCAAAAGAAAAGAAGAAACTGGCAAATATGCCCAAAAATTTTTTTTACAGGAATATTGGTTCTAAAAAGTTTTATATCATTTTTAATTGTGTAGGATTGCCCAAAAATAAACCTGCCAAATATTCTACCAAAAATGTTTTCCAGGAATATTGGTTTTAAAAAGGTTTAACATGTTATTTTTAATTGCATAGGACTGCCTATATAAAAAAAGAGACTGTCATAAATTCTAAAAAAAAACATTAAAAATACATTCTTCAGTAATATTGGTTTTAAAAACAAGGTTTTAAATCTTACCTTTAAAGGGGTTGTCTCGCTACAATGATTGGGTTTTAATTAAAAGATCTTTAAAAAAACAAGCAGCTTTGCAATATATGTTCATTACAAATGTCCTACTGATTGAGTTATCCCTGTTAGTAGTAGTGCATCAGCTCCTGAAATCCCTATAGCAGCTGACCTGTTGATCTTTATCTCACTGGCTGTCAGTGCTGATGACTCATCTGTTTCTGAATACAGGTCGGAGCAGAGAGCCCCTCCTGCACAGTATGCTTCTGTAGGAAAGGGAGGGGGAGAGCTCTGGCTTCTGTGTCTGTGTAGCTGTGCTGCCTGGATTAACCCTGTGTGTGCCTGCTGCCTCCTGCTCTCTACACAGATTGAGGAGAGCAGAGGTGAGGCTGATCTGTGGTCAGTACGATGTGACAGCAGTGAAGTGTGTTACTATAATCATCATGTGTCTGTGGAGCTTTGACTATACTAATAGAACAGATCAGGGGGGCTTGTGAACGGTTCATATCCCTCCCTGCTCTGCTGCATTAGTGACACATTGTGATTATAGTAACACACTTCACAGCTGCCCTGTGTCTGTTCTGACAGTGTTTGTTGTTGCTGGAGATGTGTATGCTAAGCAGGGGGTATAGGAACACATGCATTCCCTGTGCTATTAGCAATCACAGCTTCACAGACCTCTCCACACTCATAGATCAGCCCTAATACAGCTGATCTAGCAGCCTGCAGCAGACCTAGGCAGGCACACACAGTGTTAACCCTGGCAGCAAACCCCCTCGCCTTCCCCCTGCTGTATAGAAGTTAAGGAGGAGAGCTGTCTGTGTGCTGAGGGGAGGGGAGAAAAGGGAGGAGAAGAGGCAGACAAGAAGCATGCCCCTGAATTCAAAAATCCTTTGTTGCCAGAAGCATTGAAGTAGGCTGAAAGCTTGTAATGAGACAACTCCTTTAATTACACAGGACTGCCAAAATGAAAAAAGTAAGATTTTTTGGCAATTATTTTTTTTTTCATTTTGGCAGTCCTATGCAATTAAAAATTTAAAACCGTGTTGTTAAAATCAATATTCAAGTAAAACTTTTTTTTGTAGAATCTGACAGTTTTTTTTTTGTTTCAGCAGTCCAATGTAATTACAAATAACATATAAAACCTTATTAAAATCAATATTCTTGAAAAACTATTTTTTAAGTATTCTTGGCAGTTTCTTTTTTAAAGGATATTGTTTTTTAACAAGGTTTTATATGTTATTTTTAAGTACATAGGACTGCCAAACATCAAAATTCTGGCAAAATTTAAAAAAAAAAAAAAATTCCTAGGAATATTGGTTTTGATAAGGTTTTTATGTAATTATAATTGCATAGGATTGCCAAAACAAATTCTAAAAAAACTTCTAAAGAAAGATATTTTTCCAGAAATATTGGTCTTAAGAAAAAACACTCTTTTCTAATAGAAGTGTCCCTTTATGAGGTGACCATAATATCTAAGACTACAGAATATGGGCAGCAGTCTGGACGTCAACCGAGCCTTGAAATCTGTCGACACCACCGTTTATGCCATAAACCCGACCCACATGTTGGTGGAGAACACAAGATGTTCCCTCCTTATCCAAGAGTTGTGTAGAGGGCAGTCCGGCACCCGCTCATACTGAAGCACCTCGGCCTCTGTCTAGCATCGTCCGCTCTGTAGCCTGGGCCCGATAATAAGCACCTGGGGCTCCGTCTAGCATCGTCCACTCTGTAGCCCGGGACCGATACTGAAGCACCTGGGGCTCTGTCCGCTCTGTAGCCCAGACCTGATACTGAAGCACCTGGGGCTCTGTCTAGCATCGTCCACTCTGTAGCCCGGGACCGATACTGAAGCACCTGGGGCCCCATCTAGTATCGTCCGCTGTTTAGCCCTGGCCTGATACTGAAGCACCTGGGGCTCTGTCTAGCATCGTCCACTCTGTAGCCCGGGCCTGATACTGAAGCACCTGGGGCTCTGTCTAGCATCATCAACTCTGTAGCCCAGACCTGATACTGAAACACCTCGGCCTCCGTCTAGCATCATCCGCTCTGCAACCCGGACCCGATACTGATGCACCTGGAGCTCCGGCTAGCATCGTCCACTCTGTAGCCCGGGCCTGATACTGAAGCACCTGGGGCTCTGTCTAGCATCGTCCACTCTGTAGCCTGGGCCCGATAATAAGCACCTGGGGCTCCGTCTAGCATCGTCCGCTCTGCAGCCCGGACCTGATACTGAAGCACCTGGAGCTCCGTCTAGCATCGTCCACTCTGTAGCCCGGGCCTGATACTGAAGCACCTGGGGCTCTGTCTAGCATCCTCCACTCTGTAGCCCAGACCTGATACTGAAACACCTCGGCCTCCGTCTAGCATCATCCGCTCTGCAACCCGGACCTGATACTGAAGCACCTGGAGCTCCGTCTAGCATCGTCCACTCTGTAGCCCGGGCCTGATACTGAAGCACCTCGGCCTCCGTCTAGCATCATCCGCTCTGTAGCCCGGGCCTGATACTGAAGCACCTGGGGCTCCGTCCGCTCTGCAGCCCGGACCTGATACTGAAGCACCTGGAGCTCCGTCTAGCATCGTCCACTCTGTAGCCCGGGCCTGATACTGAAGCACCTCGGCCTCCGTCTAGCATCGTCCGCTCTGTAGCCCGGGCCTGATACTGAAGCACCTGGGGCCCCATCTAGTATCGTCCGCTGTTTAGCCCTGGACTGATACTGAAGCACCTGGGGCCCCATCTAGTATCGTCCGCTGTTTAGCCCTGGACTGATACTGAAGCACCTGGGCCTCCGTCTAGCATCGTCTGCTCTGTAGTCCGGACCTGATACTGAAGCACCTGGGGCTCTGTCGGGCATCTAAGGCTCTGGAGCCCTGGCCTGATACTGAAGCACCTGGGGCTCCGTCCGCTCTGTAACCCAGCCCTGATACTGAAGCACCTGGGCCTCCGTCTAGCATCGTCCACTCTGTAGACCGGACCTGATACTGAAGCACCTGGGGCTCAGTCCGCTTTGTAGCCCTGGCCTGATACTGAAGCACCTGGGCCTCCGTTTAGCATCGTCCACTCTGTAGCCCAGACCTGATACTGAAGCACCTGGGGCTCCGTCTAGCATCGTCCACTCTGTAGCCCAGACCTGATACTGAAGCACCTCGGCCTCTGTTTAGCATTGTCCACTCTGTAGCCCAGACCTGATACTGAAGCACCTGGGGCTCCGTCCACTCTGTAGCCCTGCATCTAACACAAAAATCAGTGGCACACTAAAAACTAAATAAAACCTCAAGGTATATAGGAATATTGGAAATGCATTACTGCTAAGGAAAATATGAAAAACCTGGGACTCTTAGTTTACAGTATTTGATCAAAGATTGTATTAAGCTCACCTCCCAATAGCGTCAAGGGGACCCCAGAGCAGGTGCGTCCCTACACTCACTCTGTTACCTCACCAGGCGCCCATCCAGACTGCAACTTCAGGGTATGGTAGGAACTCGCAACTGCATTATCCGGCACTGGTTTAAGAGAGGCAGCTGAGTGCAGCAAGCCAAAGAGATCGCCAATCTCAAATGAACTACAAAACATACTTAGGCTGTGCACATCTAAAATATGGGAGGTGAGCTTAATACAATCTTTGATCAAATACTGTAAACTAAGAGTCCCAGGTTTTTCATATGTTCCTTAGCAGTAATGCATTTCCAATATTCCTATATACCTTGAGGTTTTATTTAGTTTTTAGTGTGCCACTGATTTTTGTGTTAGATGTATGCTATTGCCTTTCAGTGTGCACCTATGCTTACGTTTTTTAGAATATATTTTAGATGTGCACAGCCTAAGTATACTCTGTAGCCCTGGCCTGATACTGAAACACCTCGGCCTCCGTCTAGCATCGTCCACTCTGTAGCCCTGGCCTGATACTGAAGCACCTGGGGCTCTGTCTAGCATCGTCCGCTCTGTAGCCCAGACCTGATACTGAAGCACCTGGGGCTCTGTCTAGCATCGTCCGCTCTGTAGCCCTGGCCTGATACTGAAGCACCTGGGGCTCTGTCTAGCATCTTCCGCTCTGTAGCCCGGACCTGATACTGAAGCACCTGGGGCTCCGTCCACTCTGTAGCCCTGGTCTGATACTGAAGCACTGGGGCTCCGTCTAGCATCGTCCACTCTGTAGCCCAGACCTGATACTGAAGCACCTGGGGCTCCGTCTAGCATCGTCCACTCTGTAGCCCAGACCTGATACTGAAGCACCTGGGGCTCTGTCTAGCATCGTCCACTCTGTCGCCCAGACCTGATACTGAATCACCTGGGGCTCCGTCTAGCATCGTCCGCTCTGTAGCCCAGACCTGATACTGAAGCACCTGGGGCTCTGTCTAGCATCATCCGCTCTGTAGCCCGGACCTGATACTGAAGCACCTGGGGCTCCGTCTAGCATCGTCCACTCTGAAGCCCGGACCTGATACTGAAGCACCTGGGGCTCTGTCTAGCATCGTCCCCTCTGCAGCCCGGACCTGATACTGAAGCACCTGGGGCTCCGTCTAGCATCATCCGCTCTGTAGCCCTGGCCTGATACTGAAGCACCTGGGGCTCCGTCCGCTCTGTAGCCCAGACCTGATACTGAAGCACCTGGGGCTCTGTCTAGCATCGTCCACTCTGTAGCCCAGACCTGATACTGAAGCACCTGGGGCTCTGTCTAGCATCGTCCACTCTGTAGCCCAGACCTGATACTGAAGCACCTGGGGCTCTGTCTAGCATCGTCCACTCTGTAGCCCGGGCCTGTTACTGAAACACCTCGGCCTCCGTTTAGCATTGTCCACTCTGATACCCCCAAACCCTTTTTAGTCAAAGGTGACGGACCGGCCGAGTGTATGACAGACCCATAATTGAAAGCACATTCCCTCCGAGACATCTGAAACCGTAGAGTGACTGTAGCGTTCTGTCATCGGTCAGAAACGAGGCTTCTAATGAATCCAAGATGTCGAGCCTGGCGTGGTCGTTAGATTTCTCCAGGGTCCGGCGAACAGACTCAGGTTACAAAAACAAATCGAGGGGCAATTATTCTCCATCTCAAAATGTCATCACCAACAATGGATATGACATAGCACATAGCAACATGTATGACCGTGAGAGAGCTCTACACGGACCACGGGCCCCACACAGCACTCACAGCCCAGACTGCAATGGTTGATAATAATGATCCATAATGTTCTACAGATCGACCTACGTGACAACATGAAGACGGTCTGACACAAACACTGACAATTAGTCGTCATAGCTACAGACCTGTTAGATCTCTCCTAATAGCCTGGCAGCGTTGGTCACTATAGCGACAGACCTGTTCTATTTCTCCTGATAGGCTGCCAGCACTGGTCGCTATAGCTACAGACCTGTTCTATCCCTCCTGATAGGCTGCCAGCACTGGTTGCTATAGCTACAGATCTGTTTGATCTCTCCTGATAGGCTGCCAGCACTGGTTGCTATAGCTACAGATCTGTTTGATCTCTCCTGATAGGCTGCCAGCACTGGTCGCAATAGTTACAGACCTGTTGAATCTCTCCTGATAGGCTGCCAGCACTGGTCGCTATAGCTACAGACCTGTTTGATCTCTCCTGATAGGCTGCCAGCACTGGTCGCAATAGTTACAGACCTGTTCAATCGCTCATGATAGGCTGCCAACGCTGGTTGCTATAGCTACAGACCTGTTCATTCTCTCTTGATAGGCTGCCAGCACTGGTCGCTATAGCTACAGACCTGTTCATTCTCTCCTGATAGGCTGCCAGCACTGGTTGCTATAGCTACAGACCTGTGTGATCTCTCCTGATAGGCTACCAGCACTGGTTGCTACAGCTACAGACCTGTTCAATCTCTCCTGATAGGCTACCAGCACTGGTTGCTCTAGCTACAGACCTGGTATCCTCAGCAGCTCGTCATTGCGGACCAGTAGTAGCCAGTAAAACCAGTAAACACGCCCCTGAATTCCAAAATGTTTTTGGCACAGATTTTGCCATGGTTTAAGGATTTGGTTTTTTGACTTTTTTGCATCATAGAGCACCACTGAGTTCTAGAGAGGTGGATCCAAGCCAAAAAAATGTGAACAAAGTCTGGTCCTTTTTCAGGCCACCCCATTGACTTCAATAGCACATTTTCTGCTGTTTTTCTGAGTGAAGTACGGCAGAACATTAAACATGTTCTAAATATTTTGAGATACGAACTCAAAAAAACGTATGTGAAGTACAACGCGGATTTTCTATTGAGGCTTATGGGGGATGGTTTACAGTCATTTGTATGGAGCGAAGCTAAGTGTATGGCCCCCGAGGAGCATTGGAAGATCTGAGATTCCTGATAGCGCTTGGATCACATAATGCAAGGAAGAAGCGTAAATGTTCCAAGAAGACAATTATCTCCTTTCCAAATACAACAAGTCAAAGACAAAAGATCTTTTCACGGCTCCGTCCAATAAACTCAACCTCAGAACAACAGAAAATCTCTTTGTGCGCGGCTGGAGAATTGCCCTCAGGAAGATTTGCTAGAATTTTTGATTTTCATCACATTGTCCATAAAGGGAAAGCTGAAATTGTTCTATAAATTCTACCGAAGAAGAACGGAAGACAAAAGGTCAACGGCGACGACACCAAGCGCACGGGCTCAATAGACAATCGGCGGTGACGCCATGCTATCCGCTGGACCCGCCGGAACATGCAGAAGGTCGGGCAATGGAGGTTTTGTCTGCACAATCCTTACTTTGTGCAGCAAAAGCCAAGATTTCGAATGCGAAGCGACACAACGTAAAGAGACAACTCCAAAAATGGACAAAGAGCGAGCGTCCGGGCTCATAAAATCCATAACGTCTTATATATCGGAAGGGGGGGGGAGGGGGGTCCTGTACAACGTACACAGCACTGGGAGCCGTCTGCCCATAAAATATTGTGAAGCTCATTGTTCTCGCTTACAAAGAACAAGATCACGTTCATATATGGCGCACGGCGGCGCTGGACGGACTGAAGAGGTCTGAAGACCACGTCTGGGGTGAGGTCGGTAATTAGTGACCTCGGGGCCGCACCACGCGCCGCCTCTCACATCAAGTCTAGAATTACTTAAAGGGAATTGTTAAAGTTCTGACACTTTCTGAAACACTTTGGACGAGATGTCCAAAAATTGTGCTGCGGCAGTTTTTAGGCGCATTATCAGTGTAAAGTGCGCCAGAAAGTCCGACCCTATCAAAAATCTGGCGTCAGGTATACCCTGCATAGTAAACACAATGCGCCTAAAAACTCGCATGGAGGCGCATAGCTCATCATTACAAGTGTATAAGTGTTAGGCGCATAGCACATCATTACAAGTGTATAAGTGTTAGGTGCATAGCACATCATTACAAGTGTATAAGTGTTAGGCGCATAGCACATCATTACAAGTGTATATCTGTTAGGTGCATAGCCCATCATTACAAGTGTATAAGTGTTAGGCGCATAGCTCATCATTACAAGTGTATAAGTGTTAGGTGCATAGCTCATCATTACAAGTGTATAAGTGTTAGGTGCATAGCCCATCATTACAAGTGTATAAGTATTAGGCACATAGCACATCATTACAAGTGTATAAGTATTAGGCGCATAGCATATCATTACAAGTGTATATGTGTTAGGCGCATAGCGCATCATTACAAGTGTATATGTGTTAGGCGCATAGCGCATCATTACAAGTGTATATGTGTTAGGCGCATAGCGCATCATTACAAGTGTATATGTGTTAGGCACATAGCGCATCATTACAAGTGTATATGTGTTAGGTGCATAGCGCATCATTACAAGTGTATAAGTGTTAGGCGCACAGCGCATCATTACAAGTGTATAAGTGTTAGGCGCATAGCACATCATTACAAGTGTATATGTGTTAGGTGCATAGCACATCATTACAAGTGTATATGTGTTAGGCGCATAGCGCATCATTACAAGTGTATATGTGTTAGGCACATAGCGCATCATTACAAGTGTATATGTGTTAGGTGCATAGCGCATCATTACAAGTGTATAAGTGTTAGGCGCACAGCGCATCATTACAAGTGTATATGTGTTAGGCGCATAGCACATCATTACAAGTGTATATGTATTAGGTGCATAGCACATCATTACAAGTGTGTATATCTGTTAGGTGCATAGCCCATCATTACAAGTGTATAAGTGTTAGGCACATAGCACATCATTACAAGTGTATAAGTGTTAGGTGCATAGCACATCATTACAAGTGTATAAGTGTTAGGTGCATAGCACATCATTACAAGTGTATAAGTGTTAGGTGCATAGCGCATCATTACAAGTGTATATGTATTAGGTGCATAGCACATCATTACAAGTGTATAAGTGTTAGGTGCATAGCGCATCATTACAAGTGTATATGTGTTAGGCGCATAGCACATCATTACAAGTGTATAAGTGTTAGGCACATAGCACATCATTACAAGTGTATAAGTGTTAGGCGCATAGCACATCATTACAAGTGTATATGTGTTAGGCACACAGCACATCATTACAAGTGTATATGTGTTAGGTGCATAGCGCATCATTACAAGTGTATAAGTGTTAGGCGCATAGCGCATCATTACAAGTGTATATGTGCGCATTTCATATACTTGTAATGATAAGCTATGCGCCTCCGTGCACGATGTGCCTCGACAGATGCATTACATACGCTTCCATTGATATGTTAGGTGCCGCGATCAGCACAATGAAAACTGCATGAAATTCCTCCTTGTGAACAGGATCGGGGCCCCATATACAAGACATTGATTGGCAATGGATAGGCCACCTGTGTATATTCCTGGAATCATACAGTACTGTACAGGCTCCAATACACGGCGCTCTCATAAAGGCCCCCAATCACATTACAGAGAAGTTGGCTGAACCTGCTGACTTTGGTGGGACCAGCCGACTATCTTATCTGTATGAGGCCTGCTGATGCTTTAGAGGGACGGTGGGGTCTGGAAGGAAGAGAGGAGTCTGGAAAAGGGCAAAGGGGTCTGGAGGGGGACAGAGGAGTCTGGAGGGAGGGGGACAGAGGAGTCTGGAGGGAGACAGAGGAGTGCGGAGCGGGGACAGAGGAGTCTGGAGGGAGGGGGACAGGGGAGTCTGGAGGGGGACAGAGGAGTGCGGAGCGGGGACAGAGGAATGCGGAGCAGGGACAGAGGAATGCGGAGCAGGGACAGAGGAGTGCGGAGAGGGTCAGAGGACTGCGGAGCGGGGACAGAGGAGTGCGGAGCGGGGACAGAGGAGTGCGGAGCGGGGTCTGTGGAGTGCGGCGCGGGGAGAGCGGTGTGCGGAGTGGGTCAGAGGAGTGCGGAGCGGGGACAGAGGAGTGCGGAGTGGGGACAGAGGAGTGCGGAGTGGGGACAGAGGATTGCGGAGCAGGGACAGAGGAGTCTGTATTAGGGACAGTCAGAAGAGTCTAAAGGGCACAGGTGTCTAACAGCTGCTTAACCCTCTCATCACACTAAAAAATCATGCATACCAAACCCAGCATGCATATAGGGTGGTCAGGAGTAATATCTATCAACCAGGCTGAGTGTACACACATGCAAACATACAAAAAGCAGCGCTCTGCAAATGCTATTTATAGATAAACAATGACTATATAAATAATTTCACACTGATTTATTGCTGCCTCTAATATGCATGAAGATCTGAAGTTCTTCGCGCACATTTTGACCACATTTGAGAGCCTATCGCCAGCAGCAAGGTGAGCTCGGTTCAGATGGGGACCTACAATACACTATACAAACCTACCTCCCTTGGTGCCTAGACCAAGCGTCCTAACAATTCAGGGCAAGGGGGTCCCAGCTTTACTCTGCTCTAATTAGACACAGCCTGAAACGGATGGGTGGAGTGCTCTATCCATTTCAGACTGTTCTTAATTAGAGCAGAGTATAGCTGGGACAATCATGATGAGAGCAGGAGGTGCTGTGCTGCTCACTCATGATATCAGATGGTAGGACTATCCCTTGGAGCAGGGGTCTGTAACATCGGCTCTCCAGCTGTTGGGAAACTACAACTCCCATCATGCATTTATCTAATCTATATTAGTGTGCATGATGGGCGATGTAGTTTCCCAACAGCTGGGGAGCCGACATTGCAGACCTCTTCCTTGGAGGAAGCCTGGCGAAATGCGGCCCCCGTCTTATGTGGCCCACCAGAGCTGAGAGACAACGAGCAGAAATGGAGAGAGTCTGGATGTAGCCAGCTCTTGGCAGAGGAAGTGGTGCTAGCACGGGGTGTGGCTGCCATCTTAGTTTTGGAGCTATGTTGCACCTCTACTCCACTTTAACTGCCCTACCCCGACACCATCGCCTCAAATGGCCCTCTAAAGGCAACCAGCTGATGTGACCCTTGATCACATGACCTCGACATCCCTACTCTAAGGCACTGAATGAGATGTAGAGGACCTTTTTGAAATATACAAGCCCAAACAAAAAAGTTGTGGCCCAAGAAACTCGGTGGACAATAATTTCCTGGCAGGTAAATGGAGGCATCCAATGGAGAAGACCAGAAATAGATGAAGTGTGGAGTTCATGAAGCTACAGGAGATAAAGGAAGACGCTCTCACATTGACCTGTGGTCTACGGCATGGATCTCCCGACAGGAGGATGTTTTCATATATACATGGCTGCACATTGTCAGTAAGAATGCACAACATCTGGAGTATCCGTGTCAGTAAGAAGCTGAGGAATGTATTTTAGGACATGAAGCCATATGAAGGAAATGCTATTCAAGACTTTTCCTTTCGTATCATGTCACATGTCCCCGGTTGGTGTCGTGCTAAGGATTTGGGTCAAAGTCAAATTCATCCTGAATCCGAGTGACTCAATTAGAGTCGGCCCAATTTGATTTCTGGCGTAAATCATGATAAAATTTACCGCAACCCTTATCCAAAGTTTATAGGGTTTACTTAAAGGGTTTACCCTCCTCTCCTATTTTAAGTAATACTATACTGACTCAGGTACCGCCCTACGCTCCAGCGATGCGTCTCCCATCCTCTCCCCGGAGTCTTCTGTTGTCTTTTGGATCTTGGCTCGTGCACACTGATTGGCTGCATCAGTCACATGACTTTGACGGACATCACCGTTCACTTCCGAAAGGAGATGTTGGGTAAAGTCATGTGACCCTTGCATGAGCCAACCATCGGGACAACAGAAGACCTAGGGGAAGACCAGGAGATACACCACAGCTGGAACAATGATCGTTGCAGAGGTGAATATTTTTTTACGTTCTTATAGGCACAACGGCATACGTTTACTCAAAAAAAGTGAAGGTGGACAACCCCTTGAACGTTCCATGGCTTCAAGTCCAATGGTGCTCTTAGGCTGGTGTAACTTCTGATACAATGTCACATTATGGACACTGGACTGGAAGTGATGCCAGATCAAGGGTGCCAAGGAGCAATAAATTAGGAATCAGGGTTAAATCTCTAACCCGAACTTCGAGTTAGGATTAGGTGTAGAATCAAAATGGAAAAACTCAGGTTCGGAACAATCCAAATCCAATTTTATTCACAATTTCACTTGAACCAACGTCAAACCGAACAGGGACAGGTTCAAGCAACAATGAAGCCCATAGATCAGGTGTCCTTTTTCAACATGAAATAGTCAAGTTGTAAAACAACACCTGATCTCAATTAGTGAAGAACTGGGGTGCCTGGGGCCTCCCATTGCAGCTGACTATTGGGGCCCACCAGTGGAGCAGATTCTTGGGATCCTCAGGTGGAATAGAGTAAATGGAGATGAGTAATGGGGCCCACCAGTAAAGTTGAGTAATAGGGCCCACCGGAGTGAGTAGTGAGTAATGGGCCCACCAGTGGGAATAATTTTGGGGCTCAACCCCTGTGGGACTAATTCTTGTGGGCCCACCAATGAGCTGATTCTTGTGGCCCACCAGTGCGTTGATCTTGGGGGCCCACCAGTGGCGTTGACTCTTGGGGGCCCACCAGCGGCGTTGACTCTTGGGGGCCCACCAGCGGCGTTGACTCTTGGGGGCCCACCAGCGGCGTTGACTCTTGGGGGCCCACCAGCGGAGTTGACTCTTGGGGGCCCACCAGCGGAGTTGATTATCGTGGGTCCCACCAGTGGAGTTGATTCTTGGGGTCCACCAGTGGAGTTGATTCTTGGGGCTCCACCAGTGGAGTTGATTCTTGGGGCCACCAGTGGAGTTGATTCTTAGGTCCCACCCTACAGCTACTGCACATGCCTATTGCCTTCTGCCTCTTTCTCTGCTTTTCTCCCCATTAAGCAGCCCCAGGTTTGCCAGGCCTAGGACCCCCACCATTTTCCTATCTCCCCCGTAGGCCAGTCCAAGCCTGATCTACACAGGATACATTTGCTATCTCGATGAACTTAAGAAAAGTTAACGACATTGCGTCCTATGTCCGGATTATCGCCGCGGCCTCCGCCTAGAAACATTGTTTCTCCAGAGATGTAACCGTGGAGGGAGCAGATGTTCCGAATGACACACATGGCGATTACTCACTATTGCCTTTTTTATACTTTTTACAAGAAGCTACAGACAAGATTGGTTCATGTCTTGTGTGACAGCAGAGAACACAACGTGATCCATGTCTCTCGCTTTTTTTTTTGCCAACATTTTCGGGTTTTCATATGCAGACGGTTAATTAAATGCAGTCTCAAGGCCAACTTTTTTTTTCAGCTCTGGGACAAATTTGCACAACCTGTTTTACCCAACGCGAAGGAGCAGCCGGCGTCGCCAGTTGGCCCCGTTCTTAGCAAGTTTTCCTTGTGCTGTGTCTGTTGTTGCAAGCAACGAGATTCTCAGACGGACAGAGCTCGCCCCAAAAGGTTGAAAAGTTCTTGGAGACTTGAGGAGGATTTATTCTCTCTGAAATAAGCGATGGAAGTGTGCCACCATCAGACACCACCAAAGTGTTGCAATCAGACGGCCGTCATGTATGAACTTTCCGTGAAAGGGAAAAAAAAAAAAAAAAAAAAAGTTTTTCGGCCAAATCTCTATAGGCGTCAACTGAGGAAGGAATTTTGAAATCAGTCACCGGATAAGTCCTGACAATGCCACATGGAGAAACATCCTGAGGATCTCACACAACATCTTTATCTACCAGTAATGGAGGAAAGCTGTACAGAGGCTCGCGGAATAAATAACAGAACCAAGACTCGGTTCTTAAAGGGATTGGCCATTAAAAATTGTTTATGTGGATCAAAAAAGAAAAAAAAAAAACCCCGATATCTCGCCGTCCCTGGAATCCATTTATCTTCACTTCTGGGTTCTTATCCCAATTGACGTTTCATTCTCTTATGTTGGGACACGAACTGGAAGTGACCAGAAGGCCCGAAGCGGCGGGAAAGGCTGGAACTGGATCAGGTTTTTGGCGTTTCTTTTTCTTGGCCCCAGTGCAGTGCAATTGTTTTCTAAATGGACAATCCCTTTAAGATGTTTAAATCAGGATCCAAATCATCAATTCCTTTTACCTGTTCCATCATACACTAAAAAAGTTTCTGTTGCATGGTAGGACACCATCAGTGTCAGATTGGGGTACTTAGGGCCCACCTGTGGAGTTGATTCTTCCCGTGAGGGCTGGGTCACTCATGATGGAAGTTGATTCTTGGGGCCCACCATGAAGGGGGCACCAATGTGGCACCGTGTGATTTCCCATGGGGAGGGACCCACCAGTGGAGATGATTCTTGGGGACCCACCAGTGGAGTGATCTTGGGGCCCACCAGTGAGGTGATTCTTGGGGCCACCAGTGGGATGATTTTTGGGGCCCACCAGTGGAGGTGATTCTTGGGGCCCACCAGTGGAGGGGATTCTTGGGACCCACCAGTGGAGGTGATTCTTGGGACCCACCAGTGGAGGTGATTCTTGGGACCCACCAGTGGAGGTGATTCTTGTGACCCACCTCCACCAGTGGAGGTGATTCTTGGGACCCACCAGTGGAGGTGATTCTTGGGACCCACCAGTGGAGGTGATTCTTGGACACAGGGAGGTGATTCTTGGGACCACCAGTGGAGAGGATTCTTGGGACCCACCAGTGGAGAGGATTCTTGGGACCCACCAGTGGAGAGGATTCTTGGGACCCACCAGTGGAGAGGATTCTTGGGACCCACCAGTGGAGAGGATTCTTGGGACCCACCAGTGGAGAGGATTCTTGGGACCCACCAGGGGTGTACAATGTCGTGATGAGAACCTGGAAGTGACCATGAGCGGATCACTAGAATGCTCCAGAGCTACTGCAACAGTTGGCCATTTTTTTTAATGCACAACCCCTTTAAGAGGTTTAGATCCGAATCCAATAGCTCTGCTCACACTTGCGTCGTCAATTCCCTTTATCCATCATACATTAAATAAGTCTCATTTGCAGAATGGCAGAATCGAGCACGGATAAAAAGCGCCGGTTCAGGCGTGAAATGCGTAACGTTTTGTGTTTTAATGTGTGAAGGTTTACACTCTTTTTAAGAATCTTTTTTATTAAGAATAAAACCTTTATTTTATCACCACGTCATGGCCTCAATTGAGGTTTTTCTGCATGTGCGCCGGGGTGACAATTTTTATCCGTGCTTGATTCTTCTGTTCACGGCCGCTGCCGTTTTCATCGCCTTCGGAGAAGGAGACCCGCGGCTGCCGGTTATATGCTCGGACGTAGAGCCTTGTATGCTCTTATGGGAGTTGTGCCCCTACACAACCAGCACAACTGTAAAAGGTGAGCAAGCCTGTCATTTGATACTTTTATACTGTACATTACGTACTTTTCATGATAGAGCGCCCCCTCTTTTTGTTTTTTTCTTGTTCTTTTGCTTTGCAGAATGGCCACCATTGGATAGTGCTGAGCTTCTGATTCGAGGGAGTGACTCACTATGGTCAAACTGACCGACAGCAGCTTGGAGCAATGAGAGACAAGAGAGAGAGGGAGCGAGAGAGAGTGGAGGGACAGGTAGTCAGTAACCAGAGAAGCTTGTGAACTCCAAGAGTAGATAACATCTTCTTTATCTCCTGACCAAAGCAAAATCAGCAAAGCGATGTATTTGGTAATAGTATTCATTCACCTTTCCCTACATGTTAAAACCCCTTTAACTACCTCCAAAGTCACCCAAATAAAAAAGACCAATGGGGGGTGGGGGGGGGGGGACACATGCACAATGAATAGTTAATGCCATATACCTAGATGTGGCAGGGATAAGGGAACCACGGAGACGGAGTTGGAAGGAATGAAGGAGGTGCGACATTGGACAGTCTTGCTTTTAGTTTAAGAAGGTCATTGATGACACCCTGTGGCAGCGGGGACCTTCAGCTGCAATCTCTGGGGAAACCTGGCAGCAAGTGTCAGGATCCCTGCGGCGGCACAACAAGGCGACATTACACAGCGGTCACTGACATCAATAGGATGACGGCGTAATGTACGGCCATGTGGAGTCCTCCTGAAAGAGACGTAACCTTAGTAGATGCTGGAGATGCCAAATATATCAGACCCCTAAAGGGGGTTTCCCATCCTGTTATTTCCAAATCTGAGGCCGGCTTGTATCTCAAGCCGGCCTCAGGGAATGGGAGAGTGTTTTAAGGAATATTCCCACCACACTGATTGGCTTTAGAAATGAAGGCAAAGGTAAATAAAGATTATTGCCAAATACATTGCTGTTCTGATCTTGCTTGCTTCCAGACTTAAACAGTTCTTATCTCCTACTTGTGTACACGAGCTTCCCTAGGTTACCGACCACCTCTCTCTGCTCTAGCAATGGCCACGATGGTGACGTCACTTCCTGCTGTGTCTCATCAGCAGCACACGAGCTTCTTTATCTTTCTTACTGACAAACTTTAACCCTTTAGAGCTCTGCAGCATTCGGTCTTGCTGTTAAAATGCCTCCATCACCAATCTCCCTCTAACAGGTTCAGCCTGAACAGGAAGTGGGAGCCTGAAGCTGGAGAACCGCCCACAGCCTGAACAGGAAGTAGGAGCTTGAAGCTGTAGAACCATGCACAGCCTGAACAGGAAGTGTGAGCCGGAAGCTGTTAGATCTCACGACAAACCTGACCAAGTAAGCGGAACCTGGAAGTGTAGACCATCTCCCACAGCCTGAACAGGAAGTGTGAGCCTGAAACTGTAGAATGACCCACAGCCTGAACAGGAAGTGGGAGCCTGAAACTGTAGAATGACCCACAGCCTGAACAGGAAGTGGGAGCCTGAAACTGTAGAATGACCCACAGCCTGAACAGGAAGTGGGAGCCTGAAACTGTAGAATGACCCACAGCCTGAACAGGAAGTGGGAGCCTGAAGCTGTAACACCAGCCACAACCTGAATAGGAAGTGGGAGCCTGAAGCTGTAAAACCAGCCACAACCTGAATAGGAAGTGGAAGCCTGAAGCTGTAGAAATGCCCACAGTGTTTACCAGGAAGGAAGAGTCTGAAGCTATAGAACCATCCAGAGCATAAACATTAAAGGGGTTGTCTCCCTACAGAGTTTCATAGATGAATGAACTAATGCAGCTTTACTCTGTCACTTCCTGGTCAGACTGTCTGTAATTAGCATATGAGCTCCATGCATTCACTCCGTGTATTCAACTCTGTGTTTTCAGTTGCTAATTAGTTCAGAAGCTTTCCAGAACTGCTAGCAGGAGTTTTCATCTGATCTCTCAAACAAAATCCTGTAATTAGTGCTGTTTATTTTAGATAAATCAAGCTTTTTACTGCTGGCCAGCACAGAGCTGCCATGACCTGTGTGATGTCACTCCCTGCTATCATATAGAACAAACAGCAGGGAGGAGAAGTACACAGGTCGGTCACTGAGGGAACAGAAAGAGCCAGGGAGGTGATAATATCACTTGCAGCTCCTTAACAAAAACAGATGAACAAAGCAATCTATTTGGAAAATGTCTTCATTTAGTGTTCCCTACATTTTGGAAGCTAATCTTTGTAGCGAGACAACCCCTTTAAGTGGGAGCCTGAAGCAGTAGAACCACCCACAGGCTTTACCAGGAAGGAAGAGCCTGAAGCTATAGAACCATCCACAGCCTAAACAAAGTTGGAAGCTGACTGTGATAAGCAGATTCTGTTATACCGCTTGATGAGAACACCCCTTTAAGAGCACCCACTGGACTCCTTAACCCGAATAAGCAGAGATTTAAATGAATACATTTCCCTGGAAAACCATATTAATCAATCCCCTCATCGCCTCCTGCTCTATAATGTGCTGCCCGCAGACTGGACAGGTTCTCTCTATATGGAGGACTTATCTATAAGCTGAGACTAGCTCCTCCATTAATACCACTGCGGCCCTCCAGCTGTTGGGAAACTACAACTCCCATCATGCCCACTGTTATAGATTATATAAATGCATGATGGGAGTTGTAGTTTCCCAAGAGCTGGAGGGCCGCAGTTTGAGGATACCTGATTTATACCATAACAGTCCCGCAAGCTGCAGCTGCTTCATTCAGAAAGCCAAAGCTCGTCAGAAACTGTAAATGATGCGAGTCTCGTACCCAGACCCAGAAAGGGTCACGTTTTGACAGAACAAAAATGTACTCGCCTCGTACTCATCGGCTCTTCCAATACACATAAATATTTAACAAGGAGAAAGCCAGCGCCGAAAACAACTTCATTATAATTCCTTTCTCCTGAATCACCTACACACAGGCACGCTCGCTCAGCCGCGCTCGCACAGCGCCAGCTCCGGCGCGCTCCAGACAGATGTGAGAAATGATGCACAAGATAAACGTAGTAAAAGCAAAGAATACAAAAACTACAACGAAACGGCAACAAATGCCCAGAAAATTGTTACTATTGAGGTTACTATGTATCCAAAAATATTTAAAGGGGTTGCATCATTTCATTAAATGCCCTTCAGAATAAGGGGACAGTGAAAACAAGCAACTTTGCAATTGGATGTCATTAGAAGAGCTGGCTTGTTATCACAGGATCCCTTATCTTCGTTTTGTGTAAACACTGTTCCCCAGTGCCGTCAGATTCCACCTCCTTTCATTTAATTGGCTTCCAGCTGTAGTAATTTACCCCGGGAACGCGCATTCCTGCCTCTCTCACTCAGAATAAGGGGCCAGCAACATTTCACTCTGCACAGCCAGCAGCTGCACAGTAACACTGCAGCTGCTTCTACAATCAGAAAACAGCCAAATCGTGCTCGGTGCCTAATGCTCCTGCGTGTAAGCGGCCGGCAACAATTTCACTCTGCACAGCCAGCAGCTCCACAGTGACCCTGCAGCTGCTTCTACAATCAGAAAATAGCAGAATTGTGCTCGGTGCCTAATGCTGCTGCGTGTAAACATAGAGGGGAGACAGATCTGTGCTGCTCTGGATGAGTTCATAGAAGACTGGATTCAACTGTAACAAACCTCCAGCTGTGAGAGGAGAAGAGATCAGTGCTCTGAGTTCATAGAAGACTGTCTAGACTGAATGCAGGGCTTTGGTATGTGAACAGCTCTTACAAAATAAGACTGTATAGGGAGAGTAACAACACAGTGACATGTGGACTCAGACAGAGAGGGGGGGAGAAGAGCACAATGACTCGGGAGCGAGCATGAACTGTGAAGGGGGGGATGATGTCATCCCCCTTCAGTTAAGAAACACCCAGCTGGGAGGGGAAGAAACGCCCCTGGATTTCAGAGCTGAGAAACTGAAAATACAAATGAAACACATGAACTGATGAAGCGATACATCCCCTTTAAGCCCGAAGAAAACCCAGACTGTCTAACGCACGTTCTTCCTGTGAAATAAGCGCTTATTTCACTGCAAGACATAAGTGGTGTGAACAGAGTCTAATGCAGCAAATGTAATAAAGTTGACTGTGTTGAAAAATTCATGAAATTATGCATCAAAAACATGGGAAAAAGGCACCGAAAAATGCAACAAGAGACTTGAAATGAAGAAAATGCACGTAAAAAACATGAAAACTCCGTTTCTACTAAAAACATAAGGGCTTATTTTACTGCAATATGTTACACCAAGTGAACAGAGCCCTGATCTGCGTGAAAATCCACAAAATTTTGGAATTACCTGTAGAGATGCTGCAGATTTTCTACTGCATAAAATCTGCAGCATAGCCTAATGCAGACCGCACACACAGATCTGCCCTGATATCGTCACAGTACAGATGTCCATGTATGTTGAGCATTTTTTGTGCACCACTGAGAGGAACCAACTACACAACGGAGCATCACTGAGGTGCTTGGATTTGCCTGCAGAAATGTTGCGGATTTTCCAATGTGTAAAATCTGCAGCACTTCCTTACCGTATGAGTAAAACTGGGAGAACTTCGATCTGCTGTGAGCAAAGCCCAATTCAGACCACACATGCAGATCAGCCCTGACTTCCACGCGGTACAGATATCAGTGTACAATGAGTATGAAGGTTTTGAATTGGCCTGCCAAGACGCAGTGGATTTTCCAGTGTGTATAATCTGCAGCACTTCCATCCCATATTACCATAACCTAATTCAGACTCCACAAACACATCAGCCCTGAGGTCCACACAGTGGAGATGTCCATGGATACTGAGCATTGTCTGCACCACTGAGAGGAACCATGTACACACCCGAGCAACACCGAGGGGTTTGGATTTACCAGCAGAAATGTTGTGGATTTTCCAATGTGTATAATCTGCAGCACTTCATTACCATATGGGCAAAGCCTAATGCAGACCCACACACAGATCAGCTCTGATATCCACACAGCGCCGATGTCCATGGATATTGAGCACTGTCTGTGCACCTCCGAGCATCACCAATTTGTCTGGATTTTGCAATCTGGCAGGTGGAGAACTGCTGGCAATGTGTTTGTTCTTATGGACACTCACTCAGTCCAGTCACACAAATGGATCGGTGTCAAGTTTGGCCAGTCAGACGCTGATTGGCACTAATGACGGTCAGACTTTGGCAAACAGATCAATCAAGATTTCCAGCCTATGGACTCTCAAATGAAGGTTGCTCTACAGCGAGGACTCGTCCGCCTCGGAGCCGCCACCCGGGGACCCGTCCGCCTCGGAGCCGCCACCCGGGGACCCGTCCGCCTCCGAGCCGCCACCCGGGGACCCGTCCGCCTCCGAGCCGCCACCCGGGGACCCGTCCGCCTCCGAGCCGCCGCCCGGGGACCCGTTCCCGCTCGGAGCCGCCACCCGGGGACCCGTCCGCCTCGGAGCCGCCACCCGGGGACCCGTCCGCCTCGGAGCCGCCACCCGGGGACCCGTCCGCCTCGGAGCCGCCACCCGGGGACCCGTCCGCCTCGGAGCCGCCACCCGGGGACTCGTCCGCCTCGGAGCCGCCACCCGGGGACTCGTCCGCCTCGGAGCCGCCACCCGGGGACCCGTCCGCCTCGGAGCCGCCACCCGGGGACCCGTCCGCCTCGGAGACGCCACCCGGGGACTCGTCCGCCTCCGAGCCGCCACCCGGGGACTCGTCCGCCTCCGAGCCGCCACCCGGGGACCCGTCCGCCGACAGCTATGACTCAGAGGAGCGTAACTAGAGTTCATGGGGCCCCACAGCAATATGACACGGGCCCTACGACCTAATGACAAACTAAAACAGCAGCATAAGGAGCAATAATGAAGGGTATAAATAAATAATAGCTTGCGACAGTTAACTTTAGCTAAGATTAAGGGCAATTTTTGGCCCGAAATGTGTCAGCTCATAGCCCCTCTGACCACTCTGTGCACACGTTTTTGTTTCCGGTTTTCTTATTGTCTCCATAAATTGGATATATTTTTTATCAAGAACATTGGCCCGGTGCTCATCACTCTTTCGTTTTTCTGTTATAAATAATCCCACCAGATGTCAGGGAACCCACATACTGTAGTAGAGCTGGAGAGCAGAGGCCGCCAACTACTTGTTACCGTCGAAAAGGAGCGAGGGTCTTGTGCCTAAGTGGGACCCCCTGGACCGCCTCGCAGCTGGGATCGGTATGCCCATGACGCAGGACGCATCCACCGAACCATGTACACACCGGAGCAACACCAAGGTATTTGGATTTACCAGCAGAATTGCTGTGGATTTTCCAGTGTGTATAATCTGCAGCACTTTCATCCCGTAGGAGCAAAGCCTAATGCAGACCCACACACAGATCAGCTCTGATATCCACACAGCGCCGATGTCCATGGATATTGAGCACTGTCTGTGCACCTCGAGCATCACCAATTTGTCTGGATTTTGCAATCTGGCAGGTGGAGAACTGCTGGCAATGTGTTTGTATTTATGGATATCCACTCAGTCCAGTCACACAAATGGATCGGTGTCAAGTTTGGCCAGACAGACGCCGATTGGCACTAATGATAGTCAGACATTCTGCAAACAGATCAATCTGCTGCAAAACACAGAGCGAGGACCAAAGATTTCCAGCCTATGGACTCTCAAATGAAGGCTTGTTCTACAGTGGGGACTGAGGACTCATTCACCGGCTGCTACGACCCCAGCCTATGGACTCTCAAATGAAGGCTTGTTCTACAGTGGGGACTGAGGACTCATTCACCGGCTGCTACGACCCCGGACTCATCCACCAGCTGCTATGACTCACAGGAGCGTAACTAGAGTTCATGTGGCCCCATAGCAAATGGAAATGGACCCTACGACCTAATGACAATAAACTAAAACAGCAGCACAAGAAGCAATAATGAAGGGTATAAATAATACCGCCATGTATCAGGGAACCAAGATACTGTAGTAGTGCTGGAGAGCAGAGGCCACCAACTACTTGTTACCTTCGAAAAGGAGCGATGTTCTTGTACCTAAGTGGGAACCCCTCAACCCCTGGACCTCATAACAGCTGCAATGGTTGCAATGGCTATAGTTATGTCCATGACCCGGGACTCGCCCGCCGACGGCCCCGACCCGGGACTCGCCCGCCGACGGCCCCGACCCGGGACTCGCCCGCCGACGGCCCCGCCCGGACTCGCCCGCCGACGGCCCCGACCCGGGACTCGCCCGCCGACGGCCCCGACCCGGGACTCGCCCGCCGACGGCCACCACTGGGAACTCTTGGTGTAATGTGGCACATTTTAAACCAAACTTCTAAGAAAATGCAAAAATGATCTAAAACACTTAATAAATGTGCATGAAATCTTCCAGAAATCTGCTTCAATCTGAGCCAGAATTCAGTCACATTTTGATCAGTAAATCTGCCTCCTTTTCAAACATATTTGAAATGTTTAAACTTGATTAGAGCACGGCCCCCGGGGGAGAGGGACGGTAACCGCAGATTTATACTCTGTACCAAAATCACACGACCATCGACCTCCACCTGCAGATACGGGATTGATCACCAGGGCGATGATGCGGCACCGGGTTCTTAGTTATTTTATGGTAATAGAAGATTAGGAATAGTTGATAATTTAGTGATAACAGATTGTAGCTCAGGAAAACAAGAAGAGATGTTGTGTTGAGTAGATGAAACAGCGCAGCCCGAGGTCATGGAAGGAGCGTCGCACGACGTGGCCACAGGCACAGAGACACATACAAGCCTGTCAGTGGCTGAGCGCCAAGTCACCGCGCCGACCTCCGGACAATTCACTGCAAAACACAAGACTTCAGCTGTTCAGCTTTACACTGCAGCAGCACAGAGCGCCTGCAGGCCGAGGCTCCATCACTGGTCTGGTTTCTCCTTCATTAACCTCTTAGGCTCTGTCTCCACTGCTCAGAAAAACGTCCATTTTTTCAACCTTTTTTGTTTTTTAAAAACGCTGAAAAAAACGACTGAAAACATCTCCCATAGACTTGTATAGTAAAAACCTCCTGTCGTCTCCCCTGAACGTCTTTTTTTCTGCTCGTTTTATTTGCCAGTCGTTTTTTGAAACATGTTGCAGAAAACACCAGAGCCGGGCAGAAAATTTACTATTGGAGTCGAAGAAACGCGGCGGATGTTTTTTGCCTCGTTTTTTCAATGAAAACCCAGGAGATTGGTCCCCCCTAGTGCAGGTGTTACCACAGGTTAGACCTTAGCAATTCGGCAGAAAAGTGTCCGATGTGTCCTCGTTCGTACCGTTTTTGCGCCATTCAAGATTTTTTTTTAGCTAAAGATAAATTTTTGACGGATTTTGGTGGTATCAAAGCTATCTCGCTTTTGTCTCTAACAAAACTTTATGGTGTTGATAAAATTTTCTCGCCATAAATCCGTTTTTTTTACGCATTTTGGTGCTAAAATTCAGGGGTTTTTTTGTTTTGTTTTTTACAGATTTCAGCGCTAAATTCCGTAAAAATTGGATTTTTAGCAGCAAAAGAGAGACATTTATTAGCGCTAAAACACGTGAAAAGCTGGATATTTAGCAGCAAAAGCGATATAACATTATTAGCGCCAACATCCGTAAAAGGACTACAAGGTTCCATATAGATGCAATAATGTGCTTTATATCCCCTTTTGTAGGGCAGAGTTACAGCCAATGGCTTGATTTATGCAGACAATAAAAACCAGACTTGAAGACAAGCAAAAAACGCGCCAAACAACGCAAATCGTGGCTAAAAACGTCCGTTTATTCAGCAGCTGTTGACAGGCAGGGGACAGAAAACTCAATTTCATGAACGTCTTTAAGGATTTGGTTTTCAGGTCGTTTTTTGTCCACTGCAGGGGAGACGGAGCCTAAGGCTATGTTCACACGGCTTAAATTGGGATGTATTTGGCGCCGTACTGTGCTCAATACGGGGCGAGCTACGTCCCAGTCATTACGGTAATCCACATTTCTCATAGAGAACCATGGATTACGTCTCCTCTCCCCGCTTGCACAATCCGCCGCGGGGGGAGATAAGTGACATGTGAATTACTAGCGGCGTATACGTGCCGCTGTGTGAACATACCCAAGAGTAAGCGGACATTACAGATTTCAAATGAGGAACTCCCGAGATAGGTGCGGGGCCCAGAGGTGGAGCCGGCTGCACCTGTCAGACTGTAATAGCATGCCCTATCACTATACCATCAAAGTCTATGGAGGGAGCGCCCCTATAAATGCTACATTAGGAACAAGAAACAATCACTGATGTTACAATGTGTCAAATTCAGAAGATCCAGAAAGTCAACAGAAGACCAGGGAGACTCTACACTGGGGTCAGGGGCGAGTATAAGTTTTGTATTGTTGTAATGGGGCCCTAGAAGCATAATACTATTTTTTTCGAGAACATGGACAACCCCTTCAAGGGTAGGAAAACACAATGTGGCTTTTGACCTCGACCCTTAAACGGGTTGTCTCACTACATTGATTCGTCCTGTTTTCTTGGTTTCACTTTGAATTCAGGGGCATGTTTACTGGCTTCTACCAGGCTGCAGTAGAAGCCAGGTCTGTAGCTATAGCAACAAGTACTGGCAGCCTATCAGGATAGATCAAACAGGTCTGTAGCTATAGTAACCAGTGCTAGCAGCCTATCAGGAGAGATTGAACAGGTCTGTAGCTATAGCAACCAGTGCTGACAGCCTATCAGGAGAGATCGAACAAGTCTGTAGCTATAGCGACCAGTGCTGGCAGCCTATCAGGAGAGATTGAACAGGTCTGTAGCTATAGCAACCAGTGCTGACAGCATATCAGGAGAGATCAAACAGGCCTGTGACTATAGCAACCAGTGGTGGCAGTCTATCAGGAGAGAATGAACAGGTCTGTAGCTATAGCGACCAGTGCTGGCAGCCTATCAGGAGAGATCGAACAGGTCTGTAGCTATAGCAACCAGTGCTGGCAGCCTATCAGGAGAGATCAAACAGGTCTGTAGCTATAGCAACCAGTGCTGGCAGCCTATCAGGAGAGACTGAACAGGTCTGTAGCTATAGTGACCAGCACTGGCAGCCTATCAGGAGAGATCAAACAGGTCTGTAGCTATAGCAACCAGTGCTGGCAGCGTATGAGGAGAGATAAAACAGGTCTGTAGCTATAGCAACCAGTGCTGGCAGCCTATCAGGAGAGATCACACAGGTCTGTAGCTATAGTGACCAGCATTGGCAGCCTATCAGGAGAGATGGAACAGGTTTGTAGCTATAGCAATCAGCCCTGCCAGCCAAAAACAGTTAGACAAACAACTTACTTATACACCGGGGGCTAACCCGCCCCATAAAAGGGGGGTTTACCGGAATATAAAAACCCTTTAAACACATATTGAAATTACTTGTTTTTAAAGCCCCTTTAACAAAAAACACGATCCCTTGTATAACAACCCCTTTAACACTGTTTTAATAAGATTTCGGCACCCTTTGCAGATCCCCCTCGCAAAAGGGAGGGTTACGGCCACCCCAGGCTCCCCGTAAACCTGCCCAACCCAAAATAAATAAAAATAGGGTTTAATTTTTTAATAAGGGGGGGGACAAGGAAAAAACACTTTCCCTTGCTGTAATAAAGGGGGGGGGGTTTAAAATTTTTTAAATTGGGGAATTTTTTAATTTTTTTGAATTTTTGAAAACACTAAAATTTTGTTAAAAAAATAAAGGATGGTCTTCCTTGCCAACGATGATGAAACAACCCAGCTTCCTTTTTAAATAAGGCCTCTGAAAACGGTCTCCCCCTTCAGCACACGACCCAAACCCGTAAAAAAGCCTAAAAGGGAAGCAAAAAACCCTTTTGACACCAAAGGGGGTTTTGTCGAAAACTAAATCCCCACTGGGGGGGGGGGTACTCCAGAACCGAGGCCCCCAAAATTAAAAACTTCCTCTCCCGTAACCCCTCCACAAATGCTCCCCGGGGACCTTTTACAGGGGGCCCCCCCTGTAACCACGGAATATACCCGAACAACGCCTCCGCTCCCTTAAAACCCCCCTGAAAAAACCGTGCCCCCCTTTTGGGGGGGGGGATTAACTAACACTTATGGTTTAAATAACGGCCCCCTAATATGTGGGCAGACAAACCCAAATCCACCGAACTCCGGGTTCATGTTTTTTAGCCCATTGACTAAAGTTTTGTAATACCTTCCTCCCGTTTTTCCAGGGAATAAATGGTTCCCCTAAACCCAAACGGCTCCCCTGGAGAACGAATTACGAATACAATGCCACCCCCCCCACCCCCACCTAAATTCTTTTACAAATGAGCCCCCAAAAGTAATACATCCCAGGGGAAAATCACATTTCCTCTCCGATTTTTTTTTTCCCCCCTTCCCCTCACCTTTTTTGTAAATTTCTCACCTTTGTTTTTTCCTAACTCCTTATGACACCCTAAATTCATTTAAAACTGCACTAAATTTTTCTTCTAACCAACCCGAGCCTCACCCTGTACCAGCCAACGCCTCTCCCCCGTACACTACCCGAGCCTCTCCCTGTACATACCCCTCCTCTACCCCGTACACTACCCGACCCTCACCCCCTACACTACCCCCCGCGCCTCCCCGTACACTACCCCGAACCCCCTCCCCCTGTACCAGTCACTACACCGATGCCTACCCTGAACATACTCCTGATCCCTCTACCCGACATTAAAACCCCAGTATACCATAGGTGTCAAATGGGAAAAGCAAACTTTTGGGGTGGCGTGCCCTTTCCGATCACCTCCCAAAGGAGGACTGAACCCCTTTTCTTTGGGGGTTTATGTGATTCCCGCCTCGTGGATGTGACGAGGACGCAGCTGGGCCAAAACCTCGTCATGGGAAATTTTACCCTTTCCAGCGCCGCCGCTTCACCCCACGGAATTTATTTTTTTAAAACAACTGAAAAAAGCGAGAGGAGGCGCCCGCTTTAAAAACCTTTTTCGTGTTTCAAAGAGCAAAGGTCACGGCCGTTACATCCTTTCTTGGGACAAGTCGGGATCACGTAAGGCTGAAGCGCGGAGAGGGCGTCCGCCCACACGGCAGCTGCTCCCTGACCACAACTCTCAGAGGCCACAACCCCCCTCCCTCCGGGCGGGGGTGGGGGCGAAGTGTTTTAATTATGAATTTTGGGAAAAAAAAATAAAAAGGGAAAAATTCCTGTTTTTTCTGTTTTGCCGATAAAACAGGAATCTGCAGCAGAGACGTTTGTGGTGATTGAAGATAGCTCTGAGGCTTGTGCAGCACCCATGCAGATTATATGGAGCAGTCAAAGGGCCCCCATAGAGGTGCAGGGGCCGCCCACAGAGGGGCAGGGGCCACACACAGAGTTGAAGGCCCCATAGTGGTGCAGGGGAACCCACAGAGGTGCAGGGGCCCCATATAGGTGCAGGGGCCCCATATCAGTACAGGGGCCCCCAAGGGGTGCGGGGGAACCCCAATAGGGAGGGAACCCCATAAAAGGTGCGGGCCGCCCACAGAGGGGCAGGGCCGCCCCAGGTGAAGGCCCCCAATGGTCAAGGGGGCCCGCCCCGGGGGGGGCAGGGCCGCCCCAGAGATGAAGGCCCAAAGGGTGAGGGCCGCCCACAGAGGTGCAGGGGCCACCCACAGAGGTGCAGGGGCCGCCTACAGAGGTAAAGGCCCCACAGAGGTGCAGGGGAACCCACAGAGGAAAAGGGCCCCCACAGAGTGCAGGGAACCCACGGGAAAATGCCCCCCAAGGGCAGGGGAACCCACAGAGGTGCAGGGGTCAATACAGAGGTCCAGGGGTCAATACAGAGGTGCAGGGGAACCCACAGAGGTGCAGGGGCCACTACAGAGGTGAAGGCCCCATAGTGGTGCAGGGGCCACTACAGAGATGAAGGCCCCATAGTGGTGCAGGGGCCACTACAGAGGTGAAGGCCCCATAGTGGTGCAGGGGCCACTACAGAGGTGAAGGCCCCAAGGGGGTGAGGGCCACTACAGAGGGAAGGCCCCATGGGTGGGGGGAAAAGAGGGAGGTGGGGTGCAGGGGCCACTACAGGTGAAGGCCATAGTGTGCGGGGGCCCAAAACGTACTTTTCAGTGCCATGGATACGAAGGGCGATTTATAATCTCCCCTTTTTCTTGTGTAATTGCTGGTTTTATAATGTTTGAAATACGGCCAAAACTTGGGGGCAATGGGCCCTTCGCCCAAACAAAGTGTGATGCGGTTCTGCTGTACAATGTCTGGTGCATGACGCTCTATGCATCAATTTTGAGTGTTATGTGGCAAAAATGCTTGGCACATAACACTTTCATTCATACCGTTGTATTATACACTCCTCTATATCTGTTTAGAATTGGGGTGTCGGCGCCAAGTGCCAAAAATTCATAGATGTTGCCCTAAGGGGTCAGATTCTGTAGGATTAGGTCACTTTAAAGAGACATTCACACGCAATGTCAATGCAAAAACGGCCGGGGCAGACTCCTGCCTCCGATACTTTAGTATTTGGCGGCTCGTCAACACATCAATTCTTTGCAGGCGCGGACGGTATGTGCCGAAAAATACCCAGAAAACCACACGCCAAAAAAAGGCGCTCCTCCACATGGCAGCATGGAAGGGGCCTACGGCCTTTTTAAGACCTTATAAGGAACTTATTGGGAGCGCACAACACACCCCAAAATACACTTCAGAAGCGTCCAAAAATACGGTGACCTACCCCCAAGGTGGGGCATCTGGTTGGATGTTTTTTCCCGTCACAAGGTAAAAAACCCCCAAAAAGACCCTTTTTTCACAAAGGACGGCGCCGGGCGGACCCCACCGATTATACTGCCTCCTCCAATGTGTTTGTGACCCGGCCTAAATTTCAGCTGAAACTGAAGAAACTTTTTAAATATCTAAAGAGAACCCACTTAGTAGAGCTAGAAAGCAGAGCATCGCCAACTTCTAATGCTCCACATAAAGGAACATCGGGACTCATTTATCGAAACTGTCTAACAGTCCGACTGCCCATAATAACCAACCAGAGCCCATAGCAACCAATCAGAGCTCATAGCAACCAACCAGAGCCCATAGCAACCAATCAGAGCTCATAGCAACCAACCAGAGCCCATAGCCACCAATCAGAGCCCATAGCCACCGATCAGAGCCCATAGCCACCAATCAGAGCCCATAGCCACCAATCAGAGCCCATAGCAAACCAACCAGAAACCCATAGCCACCAATCAAGCCATAGCCACCAATCAGAGCCCATAGCCACCCAAACAGAGCCCCTGCCACCAGTCAGAGCCCTACCCCAGTCAGAGCCCATAGCCCCCAGTCAGAGCCCATAGCCACCAGTCAGAGCCCATAGCAACCAGTCAGAGCCCATAGCAACCAATCAGAGCCCATAGCCGCCAATCAGAGCCCATAGCTGCCAATCAGAGCCCATAGCCGCCAATCAAGAGCCCATGCCGCCCAACAGAGCCATAGCCGCCAATCAGAGCCCATAGCAGCCAATCAGAGCTCATAGCAGCCAATCAGAGCTCATAGCAGCCAATCAGAGCTCATAGCAGCCAATCAGAGCCCATAGCAATCAATCAAGCCATAGCAACAATCAAGCCATAATAACCAAATCAGAGCCCATAGCCACCATCAGAGCCATAGCAACCACCAGAGCCCACAGAAACCAATCAGGCCCATAGAAACCAGTCAGAGCCCAAAGGCAAACCCCAGAGCCCATAGCAACCAAGTCAGAGCCATAGCCCCCAGCAGAGCCCATTAGCCACCATCAGAGCCATAGCCCACCAGTCAGAGCCCATAGCCACCAGTCAAGAGCCATAGCCACCATCAGAGCTCATAGCAACCAATACAGTCCTAGCAACCGAGACCTTTGAAAATAATCAACCATAGCAACCCCTCAAGCCACAGAAACCAACTATGGCATACTTGCAAATAATTGTTTGTACAGATGAACAAGTCACCTTCAGGTATCCAGAATTGTACTAGTGCACAATTCTCTTCCTGATATCTTGGCTGACTTCTTTAGACTTTCCCATGTTGTTACACACAGAAGCAGTGTGTTTCTGGTGTGTATAAGAAAATACATCCACAGTTGTGTCTCTAACTCAGATGTGGCCAATAAACAAGCCCTTTCCCAAAAACCTTGACCTCCATATGGGCTGTCCCAAATTGTTTACAGGCAGAGTAATCTGAGTGTATGGAAACTTTGACTTCAGAAAGTAATAAAAATGCTTAAAATTCTCCCTCTCATTTATTCTGCTTTTGGCAAATAAGAAATAATTTTGGTTCTAATTGGACCTAAAAAAAGGAAGGTTTTATCTGATTTCATGTCAGAGAGGGAGAGAAAAACCTGCGATGGAGGCTTTATATAGAGGGGAGGAAAACCTGCAGATGGGTTTTATATAAGAGGGGAGAGGGGAAACCTGCAGATGGGGCTTTATATAGAGGGGAGGGAAACTGCTGGTTTCAACTGTACACAGGTATATACGCATGGATGTGTATATGGAAATATATATAGATGTATAAATGGATACGAACATATATATATAGGCATGTATATAGATATATAAATGGATATGTATATAGATAAATATATACGGATATTATATGGATATGTATATAGCGTTCTATAGGGATATGTACATAGTTTTGTATACAGATATGTACACAGACAAGTACTTTTACAGTGTAAATGAATATGGATAAGTAAATGGAAATGTATATAAATCTGAAAAATTTAAAATAAAAAAAAAGAGCACCCACATCCCAACAACGGGAAAATTTGAAATGTAAGGGTTCGTATATGATATGTACACAGTAGGGTATAGAAAGGTATTCTTTGGGTTTTTTTAAAGATATGTTCACGGGAGATTATATAGAGTGGTCCCCTTTTTGGGTTTATGTTTTTTTGATATGTACACAAATAAGTGTATAGAGAGGTTTTATTGGTTTTTGTATATAGATATGTAAAACAGATAAGTGTTTTGGAGAGGTAATGGTTCTGTTTTATAGTATTTTCACCAGAAAAGTAAAAGGGAAATATGTACACAGATAAGTGTATAGAGAGGTATTTTGTTCGTATATAGATTGCCCCAAAAGATAAGTTTATAGAGAGATTATTTGGTTATGTATTTTTGTATAGTACACGTTTACTATATAGAGAGGTAAAATGGTTATTTGGTTTAGATATGTACACAGATAAGTGTATAGAGAGGTATATGGTTATGTATATAGATATGTACACAGATAAGTATATAGAGAGGTATATGGTTCTGTATATAGATATGTACACAGATGAGTATATAGAGAGGTATATGGTTATGTATATAGATATGTACACAGATAAGTATAAGGATATGTACACAGATAAGTATATAGAGAGGTATATGGTTTTTTTATTTTTTAAGATATGTACCCCAGATAAGTGTTAGGGGAGGTTATATGGTTCTGTATTTAGACAGGGTACACAGTTAAGTAAAAAGGGATAGGGTACAAAAGATAAGTGTTAGAGGGGTTTATATGGTTATGTTTTAATGGTTATGTCACAGAAAAGGGTGTATAGGAGGTATATGGTTTTGTATTAGTTTTTAAACACAGATAATTTTGTTTAGAGGGGGTATATGGTTCTTTTATATAGTTATTTACACAGATCTTACAAGGGGAGGTATATGGTTAGGTTTTATAGATTTGTACACAAAATAAGTGTTTTTAGAGAGGTATTTTGGTTATGTTATAGATTGCAGGGGTCCACCGGGGGAAAGCAATCTGTTTCCCGTTTCCACCCACACTTACACTTGAGTTTACCCTTCGGAGAGGCGCACATTTCCGGCTGAAATCCCTGTGTTGTCTCAGGATTTCCTGTATTCTGCATTTTAGTAGCAAACCTCTCGGCTTCCTTTGCGCTGAATTATTTTGGCAACTGTGTTTATTTTGTTCCCCGTGAACAAACGGCATAAACTTCGAATGCTTGTTAGAGTTCGGGGGCTACTAGGGCGCAGCAGAGTCATTACACCGACAATAGGACCCACAGATATAAAAAAAAAGGGGCTTTAAACCCCAGAAAGTGGTCCCTGTTAATGGGTTTAAGGGGTTGTCTCACTACTTTGTTCCTCTCACCTCAGTCCGTTTTCTTGTTTCATTTTGAATTCAGGGGGTTTTTTGGGTTCCCACTAGGCTGCAGTTAAACCCAGGTTTTTAGCTATAGAACCAGTGCTGGCACCTTCAGGAGAGATCAAAAGGCTGTAGCTATGGGCCCGGTCTGGAGCCTTCAGAGGAGAAGGTCTTTTTCCCCTTTAGCACCATGTGGCAGCCTATGGAGAGTTTAAAACGGTCTGTAGCTATGCAAAGCATGGGAGCCTGTCAGGGAATAAAAAGGTCTGTAGCTATAGAACCCCGTGCTGGAGCCATCGGAGAGAAGAACAGGTCTTTACTATAGGACCTGAGGAGCGAGCAGCCCTAAAAGAGAGGAATAGGAATAGGTAGGACACTGATAATGGCCATATTGAAAAAATGACTTGTTTTTGAAAAGATCTTTAAACAAAAAAAGCAGCATCCCTGTGTGAGCAACCCCTTTTAATGTTCTTCAGGGCAGACAGTCTCGGGTTGGCTCAGTGCAGATAGATGGATATCCCTGTTCCTTGCAGCGCTGGGTCCTGGGTTCAAATCCCACCACAGACATCTGCAAGCAATTTGTGTGTTCTCTCCGGTTTCCCCCGCTTCCAAAAATACCCTGATAGGTTTATCTGGAATTTAGACTGTGAGCCCCAATGTGGACAGGGAGCGATGTGAGTAACGGCAGTCACTGTACAGCGCTGCCGAATATAACTGCTCTATGGAGATACAGCTCCTGCTTATTTGCTGTAGCTGAGATTCAGAGACAATCAGAATCATCGCCACCGTCCACAACAGGTCGAGATCAGTGCGAATCTGCAAGTGTTAGATTTTGCTTGTGATTCACTTTATTAAAGGAGCGCTCCCACCAAGTACATTGATGTTATATCGATAGGATATGCTATCATAGTCTGATAGGTGCGGGCTCCACCTCTGGGCCCCACGCCTCCAAGAATAGGCCCCCGGGAACTGTTGGCTCAGAATAGCGAGCCTGTTGCCCTTGCACATGACTTTCCATTTTTTTTTATGGGTTCTACAACACCGAAAACTGCGTCCCCCGTATGGGAAACCCCTAGAACAGAAGGAGAACACAGCTTTTTCCCCTTTCGGGAACTCCCATAGAAAAAGAATGGAGAACACAGCCTCCCCTGTACTGGGAAATCCCCTAGAAAAGAAAGGAGAAAAACAGCGCTCCCCCGTACGGGAATTCCCATTTTAAAAGAATGGAGAACAAAAGGCTCCCCGTACTGGAATCCCATGAACAGAAATGAGGAAAACACCTCCTGTACGGGAAACCCCCAAAAAAACCGAATGAGAACAAGCGCCCCCGTACGGGAACTCCCCATGTGGAGAAGGAGAACAAGCCTTTTCCCCCTCTGGGAACTCCCAAGAGGAGAATGGAGAAAACAGCCTCCCCTGTAATGGGGGAAATCCCCTAGAAAATTAGAAAACAGGGCTCCCCTGTACTGGGAACTCCCCTGAGGAGAATGGGAACACACCTCCCCCGCGAGAATCCCCCTTCAATGGGGGAAAACAGCGCTCCCCTGTACTGGAAACTCCCAAATAAACAGAATGGAGAACACCGCCTCCCCCTGTACTGGGAACTCCCATAGGGAGAATGGAGAAAAAAACAGCACTCCCCTGTACGGGAACCCCCTAGAGGGAAATTTTGGAGAAAACACAGCCCCCCCTGTTTTCTGGAACTCCCATAGAACAGAATGGAGAACCAGCACCCCCCTTTTGACTGGGAACTCCATAGAAAAGAAGGGAGAAAAAGTGCCCCCTGTATGGGAACTCCCATAAAAACAGAAGGAGAACACAGGCCCCCTGTACTGGGAACCCCCATAGAAAAATGGAAAAACCACACCCTCCCCGACTGGGAACTCCCAAGAGGGAAGGAAAACAGCGCCCCCTGTATGGGAATCCCATAGAACAGAAGGGAGAACACAGCGCTCCCCGTACTGGGGAACCCATAAAAAGAATGGAGAAACACGCTCCCCTGTACTGGAAATTTCCCATAGAACAGAATGGAGAAAAACAGGTCCCCTTACTGGAAACCCCCATAGAAAGAATGGAGAAAAGGTTTCCCGACGGGAAACCCCAAAAACAGAATGGAGAACACAGGCTCCCTGCCCGGAAAACCCCCATAAACAGAAGGGAACAACCCCCCAAACTCCCCCAAATAGAAAAAAATAGTGAACATATCGCTAGGATATGGTGTCAAATTCTAGAGTAGGAGCACCCCTTTTAAGACTGGGTTCAAACTGCACTTTGATCCTGTTAAAAAGCCCCCATTGCCGGACTCTTCAAACTTTTTTTCTGCCCCAAAAATAAAAAGGCTCGACCAAAAAATTTTTTGCAAAAAAAAAAGTGAAACCGGGTTTTAAAAAGGTTGTTTTTCCCCTCGCTTTTTTTCCCCCGAGCCAAAAGCATTTTTCCCTTCTGCCCTTCTCTTCTTACTGGTGGGTATTAGTTCCAAGAAAAGTCATTAAATTTTAAGAAACGGGAGTTTTTATCTAACCCCCAAAAACTTCGGAAAAATTCTCCTTTTTTTAAATCAATAAATTAACCTAAACTCCACATTTCTTTTTTGTGTTTTTATCCCTCCTGGAAATGTATTATGAATCTGTCAGATGGTGTTCCCAAATGGTTTTTTAATAAGGCCATGTGACCCTTCCTGACAGGTCTGTATTAGCAATTCCTTGTGTTCCAAATTTCTATTACAACTCTGTGGTTTGTGCTGTTCCTCTGTTATTCCTCCTGGGTGTGTCCTGCATAGTCTGACATTGTCCAATCAGAGCTAACAGAGTAAGTGTGTGCAAGGGACACGCCCCTTTGAAAACTGGAATGGTAACACCCATTTGACAGATTCAGCACTAAATTTCTAGGAGGATAACAGAGGAACAGCACAACACAGAGTTATAGGAGATGATGCTCCAGGATTGTTGCTTCATGGGGAACAGAAGGATTTACTAAAACAGATCTGTCAGGAGAGGTCAAAGGTTCACCTTAAAGGGGTTGTCTCACTACATTGATTCATCTCACCTCAGTCTTGTTTTCTCAGTTTCATTCTGATTTCATGGGCGTTTACTGGCTTCCACTAGGCTGCAGTAGAAGCCAGGTCTGTAGCTATAGCGACCAGTGCTGGCAGCCTATCAGGAGAGATTGTACAGGTCTGTAGCTATAGCAACCAGTGCTGGCAGCCTATCAGCAGAGATCAAACAGGGTCTGTGGCTATAGCGACCAGTGCTGGCAGCCTATCAGGAGAGAGGGAACAGGTCTGTAGCTATAGCGACCAGTGCTGGCAGCCTATCAGGAGAGATGGAACAGGTCTGTAGCTATAGCAACCAGTGCTGGCAGCCTATCAGGAGAGATTGAACAGGTCTGTAGCTATAGCAACCAGCGCTGGCAGCCTATCAGGAGAGATCAAACAGGTCTGTAGCTATAGTGACCTGAGGAGCTGATGCAGCCCATACAAGAGGGGATATCTAGGAATAGGTAGGACACTGGTAATGGACACATATTACAAAATGACTTGCTTTTGCAAAATCTTTAACAAAAAAAAGCAGCGATCCCTGTAGTGAGACGACCCCTTTAAGTCACCCCAAAGGCCACTCTATTATTTCAGTAAGCCAAGCTGTTCTACCGTCTAAGGTGAGCGGGACATCTCAGAACGTCCTATCCCCGTCTGCTGAAAATATTTGTTTAGGTTGTGTTTCTGCCGCCGTCCACCCACCACCTCCTGCGCTGCCACCTGAAGATCTCCAGCTGCTTCCCCTTCCTCACATCTATGTTTATTCACTTAGCACTAAGCGCTCACAGCAGAACACAGAGCAGGAGACGAGAAGCGCGCCTCTGCCAAAGACGCCTCCATAATGGCCACCGAGGACCCAGCTATAGACATAGCAGCCTCGCGGGTCCATAACCGCTATGCGACGACCGGCGCCGCTGAACCGTCGCGGACGGAACCGCTTCACTCTGTGGAAATCAGCGCAAAAACTTCAATTTGCAATTTTTAAATGTAACAGTAAAACAAAAATAAAACAATGGAAATTTCCCTGGAAATTTTTCCATTTTTACCGAGTTTACGGTGATAAAATGAACGCACTTTAAGCACATGAGGTTCTTCTTCTTCTAAGTACATCTGAGTTATATCTAAACGGCTGCTCATCAGTATTCACCAGGGTTCTGCTGCTTTTCAGGCCATACACGATTGTGAGCCGAGCCCATAATCTAATATGTATGGGGGTCTCCGGACTCTCCCCTTACGTCGATGAGAGAAGACTGGGGCAGTTGGATTTCAACATGACCAAAATCTATGGCGATAAGGCACTGCCAGGAGGGTCTGGAAGGGACAGAGGAGGGGGGAGGGGTCTAGAGGGAGGACGGGGAGGGGACAGGAGTCTGGAGGAGGAGGACGGAAGAGTCTGAAGGGGAGGACAGAGGAGTCTGGAGGGGAGGACAGAGGAGTCTGGGGGGGGGGAGGACAGAGGAGTGGGGGGGGGGGAGGAAGGGAGTCTGGGGGGGGAGGACAGAGGAGTTGAAGGGAGAGGACAGAGGATGTCTAGGGAGGAGGACAGAGGGTCTGGGGAAGGACGACAGAGGAGTCTAGGGGGAGGAGGACAGAGGAGTCTAGGGGGAGAGACAGAGGAGTCTAGGGGGAGGAGGACAGAGGAGTCTGAAGGAGGAGGACAGAGGAGTCTGGAGGAGGAGGACAGAGGAGTCTGAAAGGGAGGAGGACAGAGGAGTCTGGAGGGAGGAGGACAGAGGAGTCTGGAGGGAGGAGACAGAGGAGTCTGGAGGGAGGAGGACAGAGGAGTCTGGAGGGAGGAGGACAGAGGAGTCTGGAGGGAGGAGGACAGAGGGGTCTGGAGGGAGGAGGACAGAGGAGTCTGGAGGGAGGAGGACAGAGGAGTGGGAGGAGGACAGAGGAGTCTGGAGGGAGGAGGACAGAGGAGTCTGGAGGGAGGAGGACAGAGGAGTCTGGAGGAGGAGGACAGAGGGGTCTGGAGGGAGGAGGACAGAGGGGTCTGGAGGGAGGAGGACAGAGGAGTCTGGAGGGAGGAGGACAGAGGAGTCTGGAGGGAGGGGACAGAGGAGTCTGGAGGGAGGAGGACAGAGGAGTCTGGAGGGAGGAGGACAGAGGAGTCTGGAGGGAGGAGGACAGAGGAGTCTGGAGGGAGGAGGACAGAGGAGTCTGGAGGGAGGAGGACAGAGGAGTCTGGAGGGAGGAGGACAGAGGAGTCTGGAGGGAGGAGGACAGAGGAGTCTGGAGGGAGGGAGGACAGAGGAGTCTGGAGGGAGGAGGACAGAGGAGTCTGGAGGGAGGAGGACAGAGGAGTCTGGAGGGAGGAGGACAGAGGAGTCTGGAGGGAGGAGGACAGAGGAGTCTGGAGGAGGAGGACAGAGGAGTCTGGAGGGAGGAGGACAGAGGAGTCTGGGGGGAGGACAGAGGAGTCTGGAGGGAGGAGGACAGAGGAGTCTGAAGGGAGGAGGACAGAGGAGTCTGAAGGGAGGAGGACAGAGGAGTCTGGAGGAGGACAGAGGAGTCTAGGGGGAGGACAGAGGAGTCTAGGGGAAGGACAGAGGAGTCTGAGGGAGGACAGAGGAGTCTGAGGGAGGACAGAGGAGTCTGAAGGGAGGAGGACAGAGGAGTCTGGAGGGAGGACAGAGGAGTCTGAAGGGAGGGGACAGAGGAGTCTGAAGGGAGGAGGACAGAGGAGTCTGAAGGGGGGGAGGGAGGACAGAGGAGTCTAGGGGGAGGACAGAGGAGTCTGGAGGGAGGAGGACAGAGGAGTCTGAAGGGGGGAGGGGGGGGGGAGGACAGAGGAGTCTGGAGGGGACATGCATATGTATGCATGGAGGGGTCGCCTGAGGCAGCCATCTAGTGTGTAAGGCCAGTCTTAATGTATCATTTAGAAGATTTGTCCATTTGCTGAAAGCTGAATAACCGGTCACGTGACTTCTTATCCACTAATAACAACTAACAGTGACTGTGGTTGGTCATAACCCTCACTGAACGAGCCTACAAGCTCCGCCCCTTAGACTCCGATTCAGTAACAGACTTATTATACCTACAGTCAATAAAATTCAATAAATAGGATAATAAATATGTATTTATATATATATATATATATATATATATTTTATAATATTTTATATATAATATATTACTGAACCAGTGAATAGAGTCAGGTTAATACTTTTTAGCATAATTCAATCAGAAAACGCTGGACTCGAATAACTTATTATATAATATAATAAAAGTAAAATGAATAATAAAGTAATATTTGATTTCTCCTTTCGGAAAAAAAAAAGTTACTATTTTGCCCAATAATACTTTGCGTACAGTATGGGGGGGGGGGGGGGGGCATGGACTGCTGCAACCAAGCTGCTCACATTCTGGAACCTAGAGATTAAGCTCCACAGTAATAAATCAGCGGTCTCCATGTACAAGCAGGACAATTGCTGACTGTTTCCCTCTCCAGGGTGAGAGCTTCCTCAGATTCTTCAAACCGATCTCACAAGCACCCAGATGTCTGACAATCCTCTGCAATGTTCAGGCCACAGAACTGGCCATTGATGGAGGCGGCCATCCATCAGCGCGCAGCCTGCGCCTCTGACAGGCAAACATGGCGTTCACACTCTGATGGGTAACACTTGGCTTTGATGCTGGGTTCTCATAGATGCGGCTGCTGATGGTTTGGGGCGGATGAATTGGTTAAACAAAGTGAAGTTTGCAGGCGGCTCATTGAGCTTGCAGCAGGCGCGGGTCAATCATTAACGCTGGCACTTGTGATGTGGAATCAGCAGCGAGTAATCCAGGCCCTAAGATCAACTGCGCTCTGGATCACACTCAAGGCTAAGCAGCGCCAGTTTGATGCAATTTGCACTTGAATTCTGAAGTTTTTTCCCCATTAATTTCTCCTCTGTCAAATGGAATTTTACTCCAATCTCAATTATTGAATTAGGACCTTGACAAAGTCACTTAAAGGGGTTTTCTCACCGTGCTGTTTCACCGAGTCACTGAGTCATCCTCGGTCTTGTCATGCTGTGGGTGATTCTATAGCAGTGATTAAAATACTTATAGCAGGCATCCTCAAACTGCGGCCCTCCAGCTGTTGGGAAACGACAACTCCCATCATTCCCACTGTTATAGATTATTTAAAAGCATGATGGGAGTTGTCGTTTCCCAACAGCTGGAGGGCCGCAGTTTGAGGATGCCTGCCTTATAGAGAAGCTAAATATGATAGACAGGAGATTTACCCTCTACTGCGGGTCATAAATCAGACGCATTCAAGCGCTAAGACGACATTTCTGGCTCAGGTAAATCACTTTGAAAGTGCTCTACCTTTTCCAGCAGTAACGCGCCTGGAATTGCCGCACTGAAGCTATAAATCTATAGTTTCGTATGGTTCTAGTGCGGCCCGCCTCCCGCACGCCCCCCCAAAATCAGGCGCATTACATAGTGCCGAAGGCGCTCTGTAATGCACCCGATATTGGCGTACAGGCCATTTAAAAATGTAGCATACAGGGCTGCGTCTGATATCCGGTTCAAAAGACACCAGAGATCTGGCGCAGCCCTGTTCATACATGCCATCCTTAATATTTAGTGAACAAAGCTTCAAACAATTGCTCATCTGTAAACAAAAGCTAATCTTGTTAGAGATAAGTCTTTTGTGAGAGTGAGCCCTGACAATGGTGACGTCATTCCCTGCTCTCTGTCTGATCAGGAAGCAAAGATATGGATGTAAATAACCAGAGAAACCTGTGTGAACTCAGACAGATAAAACCTCTCTTATCTCATGACCAAAGTAAAATCAAAAGATTAATGTATTTGGAAAAAAAGTCTTCAATTACCTGTTCCTACATGTTGAAAGTTTATCTTTAACCCCTTTAAAGTTTTCTCACTACAATGATCGGGGAAGGTAAATGAAGACTACTACCAAATACATTGCTGTTTTGATTTTGCTTTGTTAAAGAGCTAAAGGAGATTTTATTACTGCTAGTGTACACAAGTTTCTCTAGATTACCGACCACCTCTCTCTCTCTCTCAATCTTATCTGATTGCTCAAAGCTGCTGTCTGACCATGGTGAATCACTCCTTTCTTAGTCTTTAAAACAGAAGCTTGCTTACCTAAGTTAATACGTTTAAACTCTTAGAGTTCTGTAGTCTTGTGTACTACAGATTACAAACCTCCAGCACTCATGTCACTGTAACAGGAATAGCAGAGCTGATATGTCCATTACTACTATAAAACCGCCCAGACCCTGACCAGGAGGTATCAGTAATAAGCTGTAAAACAGACCACAGCCAGAACAGGGAATGGGAGCCTGAAGCTGTAAACCCCCCACAGCCATAAAACCGCCCAGACCCTGACCAGGAGGTATCAGTCATAAGCTGTAAAACCGCCCACAGCCTGAACAGGAAGTGGGAGCCTGAAGCTGTAGAACCTCCCACAGCCTAAAATGGAAGTGGGAGCCTGAAGCTGCAGAACCGCCCACAGCCTCAACAGGAAGTGGCTGCCGTATGCTGTAGCACCTCCCTCTGCCTAAAATGGATGTGGGAGCCTGAAGCTGCAGAACCTCCCTCAGCCTGAACAGGAAGTGGAAGCCTGAATCTGTAGAACCACCCACAGCCAGAACAGGAAGTGGAAGCCGGAAGCTGTAGAACCACCCGCAGCCTGAACAGGAAGTGGGAGCCGGAAGCTGTAGAACCGCTCATAGCCTAAATAGGAAGTGGGAGCCTGAAGCTGTAGAACCACCCACAGCCTGAACAGGAAGTTGGAGCCTGAGGCTGTAGAACCACCCACAGCCTGAACAGTAAGTGGGAAGCCTGAAGTCTGGATTCAGAGGACAGAGGATCCTGGAGGAGGACAAGAGTGTCTGGAAGCCCCTTACTCTCTATACCCTTTTTAGAACACATGTACATTCGGTGACCTGAGCATGCATTGGTGTAGGGGTGATAGGAGAAATAGCTGTTGACCAAAAGAGAGGATCATGTCCCCGTGAACTGAACAGTCCTTACCTTCCACTACAGTAGCTGAAAACCCAAACACGCTTTAAGCCCCAAATTCTTAGGCCAAGCACAGAAATTAAAGGACAGACAAGAGCCGTTCCTCCTGTGTCCACCATAAGCATCCAAGTCTGGCCAACCAGGAGCGTGTTCTTCAGTGGAGGGAGGGGAAGAAGCTGCTGCCGGACCCCTCTGTTAGCGGCATATGTCCTGCTGGACGTCCCTCCTGACCGGGGACAGTCCTGAGCCCCCCTCCCTCCCCAAACACACAAGATCAGTCATGTTTTCATTACAGCTGAAGTTGCTCGAGTGCTCTGCCCCGGGTGACGCGGTGCAACCAGCGCCGGGTCGCTCCGATGCTGAAGATATATTTGGAGTTTCTATTTCAAGAAATTAGGGGTCAACATGTAAAACTCTGCAAAGGAAAAAAAAAAATCTCTAAATCCAGTTGGGAAAGGACAGCAAAATGCACCTATTCCGAGGCTCAGCCGGCCCTTGCCCTTGTGCCGGTGACAAGGTCACAGCGACCTCCAGGGATGGGAATCATCTCCGTGGATGAAGCCGCCGTACGGAGGATCCTGATGGAGGACCTGGATTCTACAGGACATGGGCTGCAGCGATTCATGTTGTTACCTAAGGTTTTGGCTCCTCTCCCAGGGTGGTGGAGCCGAGCCTATTGAATCCAAATTCACACCAGACCCTGATGTACCTAGCAATGCGGCTGTAGACCTCACAGGGCTGTTTCCACCATAGATTATCGATAGTATAAACCATAGAAGTCTGAAGGGTGAAGGACAAACCTCTGGAACCTGCACCCAGGGCTGGGATAAGGTATTCTGGTGCCCTAGGCAAACAAGACATGTACCGCATCCACCCGTCCCCTCCCAATGTAAAATTCAGCCTACTTCATATCTATTTGCGCCCCCTACCTGCCTGGGATGAAGTGGAGCCCTAGGCGATCTCCTACCTTCGCCTACCTGTCGTCCCAGCCCTGCCTGCACCTATCCAAGAACGGGAATGGGGAGTAGCCCTACAAGCGTGGTCACTTCACCCTTCCAAATCGGGAGTTTCCTATTCCTTGGACAGGTGCAGGTCCTGGAGGTGGGATCCACACTCATCATATATATATATATATATATACTATATATAATTATATCTATATATATTATATATATATATCCTATCCATGGGCCAAAAATGTCTGAAGTGGGAAAACCCCTTTACCCTATAGATTATAGAGTGTGCTGAATAGGACGATCTCTATCTGCATACACCCGCCATAGACAGCCATAAGGAAAGATGAGGATTATTCCACTTACTATGCATTTGTATAGAGCTGGATTGTGAAATGCAGGCTGAAGAACAGGAAGCTCCTGGTTCGGAAGGGTGAAGTGGCCACAATTGTGTATCTACTCCCCATTCATTTCAGCGGGAGTTCTGAGTATAGGTGACCACCTAAAATCTCATATCATGTCATCGATATGACACAAATGTCTCAGACAGGAAAACCTATTGAAACACCAAGAGCGACATGTATGACCCTGTTCTCCTGCAGGTCATACATACAGGGCAGTGTAGAGATAATACCACAAGTCTGGCTCAGGCACCACCTTTACCCTGGTCTGTTCTTCTGCAGGTCATACATACAGGGCAGTATAGAGCCAATCCCATAAGTCTGGCTCAGGCACCACCTTTACCCTGGTCTGTTCTTCTGCAGGTCACACATACAGGGCAGTGTAGAGCCAATACCACAAGTCTGGCTCAGGCACCACCTTTACCCTGGTCTGGTTGTTCTTCTGCAGGTCATACATGCAGGGCAGTGTAGATCCAATCCCACACCTCTGGCTCAGGCACCACCTTTACGCTGGTCTGGCTGTTCTTCTGCAGGTCATACATACAGGGCAGTGTAGAGCCAATACCACAAGTCTGGCTCAGGCACCACCTTTACCCTGGTCTGGCTGTTCTTCTGCAGGTCATACATACAGGGCAGTGTAGAGCCAATACCACAAGTCTGGCTCAAGCACCACCTTTACCCTGGTCTGTTACTCTAAAGGTCATACATACAGGGCAGTGTCGAGCAAAGACCACAAGTCTCGCGCGGGCACCACCTTTACCCTGGTCTGACTGTTCTTCTGCAGGTCATACATACAGGGCAGTGTAGAGCCAATACCACAAGTCTGGCTCAGGCACCACCTTTACCCTGGTCTGACAGTTAATCTGCAGGTCAAACATACAGGCGCAGTGTAGAGCCAATACCACAAGTCTGGCTCAGGCACCACCTTTACCCTGGTCTGTCTGTTCTTCTGCAGGTCATACATACAGGGCAGTGTAGAGCCAATACCACAAGTCTGGCTCAGGCACCACCTTTACCCTAGTCTGTTCTTCTGCAGGTCATACATACAGAGCAGTGTAGAGCCAATACCACAAGTCTGGCTCAGGCACCACTTTTACCCTGGTCTGTTCTTCTGCAGGTCATACATACAGGGCAGTGTAGAGCCAATACCACAAGTCTGGCTCAGGCACCACCTTTACCCTGGTCTGTTCTTCTGCAGGTCATACATACAGGGCAGTGTAGACAATACCACAAGTCTGGCTCAGGCACCACCTTTACCCTGGTCTGGCTGTTCTTCTGCAGGTCATACATACCAGGACGTGTAGAGCCAATACCACAAGTTCTGGCTCAGGCACCACCTTTACCCTGGTCTGGCTGTTCTTCTGCAGGTCATACATACTGGGCAGTGTAGAGCCAATACCACAAGTCTGGCTCAGGCACCACCTTTACCCTGGTCTGGCTGTTCTTCTGCAGGTCATACATACAGGGCAGTGTAGAGCCAATACCACAAGTCTGGCTCAGGCACCACCTTTACCCTGGTCTGTTCTTCTGCAGGTCATATATACAGGGCGGTGTAGAGCCAATACCACAAGTCTGGCTCAGGCACCACCTTTACCCTGGTCTGTTCTTCTGCAGGTCATATATACAGGACAGTGTAGAGCCAATACCACAAGTCTGGCTCAGGCACCACCTTTACCCTGGTCTGTTCTTCTGCAGGTCATACATACAGGGCAGTGTAGAGCCTCAGACCCAGGTGATCCTTTACATAAAGCAAGGTGTCTCTGCCTTTGTATTGGTAGACTTATGAACGAGCCCTTGGTTGCCATCTGTCGTCACAGTATGTTGGACCCTTTGTCTGGAGGGCTCAGTTTTTACGCCTTTGGCCCATTCTCCTCGATGACTCGTTCTAGTATAAGATGCCCAGAATGCACGTTATCTATTGCGTAATTTCTGTCTCACTTCAAGCCGTCAAGCTCAAGAAGCCCAAGTGCTAAATCTATAGGTGACAGCTTCGATAACTCCAAGGATCCAAAGCAATGTCTTAGTTTTGCCGCTCGGAGACTCCTGGATTGACCGAATCTTTCTTTTCCCTTAAAAGATAAATTACAAACAGGAATAAGTTCTGCTTGGAAGTGCATTACTTTGACAGGGTAACGGTGCCAGATGCCCAAAATAGAGCACACTCATTGGCAGACTCAGTAAAGTAGAAGGGAAACTCTCAAAAAGTCTATTTACACATATACACGGTGTCTGCCACCTCTACGAACACAGGACGCCACTGATGGATAGAGAACTGGGCATGAAATTTAGGAAGATGTTCCCGACGTCTGAAAGCATGATCAGACTTCAGCTGCCCAAAAGAGAGCCACATGAAAGCCTGTGAACAGTCACAGACTGATCCCTATCCGTCACTCGTCATCCCTATATCGGGACTACCAGCCTCAGCCAGACATGACTGGTGAGTGTCTAACAGTATCCACACATAGGGTCCAACTGGAGTGTCAGGGGCCCCATAGTTAAGGCGATTCACGGGGCCCACCAGTGGAGCCGATTCACGGGGCCCACCAGTGGAGCCGATTCACGGGGCCCACCAGTGGAGCCGATTCACGGGGCCCACCAGTGGAGATGACTCTTGGGACCCACCAGTGGAGATGACTCTTGGGACCCACCAGTGGAGATGATTCTTGTGGCCCCCCAGTGGAGGCGATTCTTGGGACCCACCAGTGGAGGCGATTCTTGGGACCCACCAGTGGAGGCGATTCTTGGGACCCACCAGTGGAGGCGATTCTTGGGACCCACCAGTGGAGGCGATTCTTGGGGCCCACCAGTGGAGATGACTCTTGGGGCCCACCAGTGGAGACGATTCTTGGGGCCCACCAGTGGAGATGATTCTTGGGGCCCACCAGTGGAGATGATTCTTGGGGCACCCAGTGGAAACTCTTGGGGCCCACCAGTGGAGACGATTCTTGGGGCCCACCAGTGGAGATGATTCTTGGGGCCCACCAGTGGAGTGGATTCTAATTGCACAGATGATCAAGGGCGATCCCAGTGAAAAATAATTGTACTGATGACCAGGAGCATTCCCTGTGATCAATTATTATACTGTTCACATACTGATTATAGTGGGGGCATGTTCAGAGCACGCTCCCAGTATACACAAAATATTGTATAAGTATATACCATAAAAGATACAGCCAAGTACATTGTCGTTGTCCACACCACATGCCCTATGTCCCAGCCCGGGCCGGCCGCCATCTTTCTCCTTCTGCTTGCGTATTATCAGCCGTCATCTTCGTTTCTAGTAAAACTCTGCTCCGAGTTCTCGTCTTCTACAACTTTTTGACATCTATCAAAGTGATCTTGTGATTTTCTGTTCCCTGGAGCTTTGGCAACTATTAAAGGGCAAACATCTGATAAAATCAGCGCATCTTCCCTGCACAGATTGACGTGACCGTTCTGTCATCATCCCGTCAAGACAACGTCTTCAGCCAAAACCACAACTTCCAGCGCTGCATTATCGGCGGGAATACTTTACAGAACTTTCCGCTGAATACGTTTAAGGTGCAAAGCATGGAATTGCTTCCCTTGAGATGAAGCTTCCCATGACGGAGCAGAATGTCATTCATGAAGATCTGCTTCTGAAGGACTTTGTGTATTACAATGTAATCAGATTTTACACACACTATGTCACTGTCACAAGACCGAGCTGCCGACGAGACACCACCACAGTCTGAGCAGGAGGCTGCGGACACCGCTACTGTGTATCACCCGGCGCCATCTGCCATTTATCGATGCACAGTATATAATACTCAATGCAGAAACTGCAACATTGTAACAAAATAACAGCAACAGATGCCTCATTGGCAACATGAATGAACCTCCAAAGTCAAAAAGTGGGAAGCAAAGTCGTCAGGACTGACTGCAGGGATGTAAAATATTGCATTGAAAGATACATATTATCCATGATAATCTGCTTTATAATTTGCACAGGGTCTAGTAAAGGATGTGGATTAAGAAAATGGGACAACAACAGATTTTTTTTTTAATCTACAGTTCCCAACAAGTGTTCCTTAAAGGGGTTGTCTCACTACAAAGATTAGCTTTCAACCTGTAGGGAACGGTAAAGGAAGACTTTTTCCAAATACATTGCTTTGTTTGGTTTTTCTTTGGAAAGGAGATAAGAGGGATTTTATCAGCTCTGAGTGCACACAGGTTTCTCTAGGTTACTGACCTGCTCTCTCTGCTGTTTGTCTTATCCAACAGCAGGGATGACCTCATCACACAGGTCGGCACACTGAACTGCTGGCAGTTTGAGTGTTATCTGATCTAACAGACAAAGGAGACTAATTACTTTTGTTTACTTAAAGGGGTTGTCTCGCTACAAAGATTAGTTTTCAACACTAAGGGTGACACGCCCGAAAAGTGTCGTATCCATGCCAGTTTTAGGTGCATTAAATCAGTGTAAAGTGCGCCTGAAAGTCTGATACTTTCTAAAAACTGGCGTCAGGTATACCGTAATGCGCCTAAAAAGGCGCATCGCATTAAAAAAGGTGCATTGCACAATTCGTGGCGCATAGCATATCAATGTATATGTATATGTAATGCGTCTATCGTGGCACATTGCCCGAAGGAAGCGCATAACATATGTAATGCGCCTCAATAGGCTCATTGCGCAACGGGGGCGCACAGTGCACCATATTTAGGCGCATTACAAAGTGCCGTGCCCAGCGTATAATGCGCCTAGTTTTGGTGTACGACATTCCACTTACATTGAGAATATGGCGTCAAGTGGTTTTGGCGCAAATTAGACCAAAAAAACGGCATTGGCGAGTTGGGAAATGTCGCCCTAAATGAAGACGTTTTCCAAATACATTGCTTTGTTGGTTTTTTGTTGTGCAGGAGCTACAAGTGATTTTATTACCTTCCGAGGGCTTTCTGGTTTCTCTAGTTACCTATCTGTTGTTTGCTTTCCCCTGCTGTTTGCTGTATCAGAGAGCAGGTCACTGCACCACAGAACTGCCAGCAGCCTGAGAGCTTGTGTGTTATCTGATCTTTCAGACAAAAGACACTAATTACTACTGTTTACATTAGCTCAAAAGCTTCTCCAGGCTTGACAGCAGGAGATTTATCTAATCTAGACTAATAAACAAAGAAGTCTGAATACATAGAGCTCATATGCTAGTTACAGAAAGCTTGAGCAGGAAGTGACAGAGCAAAGCAGCATTATTTCATTCATGCATCCAATGAAACTGTGAGATGAGACAACCCCTTTAAGCTTATCTGGACTTTAGATAAACATCTGCTGCTCTCCTGCCAGAGTAATTACAAGACCTTTGAATACAGAGCTAATATGCTAATCACCCACAGCCTGACCAGGAAGAGACAGGATGCATGAATGAAAGCTGCTTTTGGCTCTGTGAAACAGCGAGGTGAGACAACCCGCTTAAAAAGCCGGGTTCACGCAGTGTATTTTCCTTACAGAAAAAAATAAGTGATCGACCACGCACAGAAAGCAGTTATGTTCTGAATAGAGAGCAAAGGTAGCGCAGAAGTGACTATGTTTCCACTGTTGTTCCCTATGGATTTCTTTACAGGATCCATTGGGATACCTTCTTCCAATCAGATACCAGCAATGGAAGTCCTGAACGGGATCTCAGCCTTACAGGAGTGCTCCTACGATAGACTTTGATAGTTCACCCCCAGTCTGACCAAAGAGATACAGGATACATGTATGGAAACTGCTTCTGGCTTTGAAACAGCATGGTGAGACAACCCATTTAAGGGAAGACCTTGCAGGACATAGGGGCCAACCTGCTTGGGACCACCCCGACCTCTGGCGCCGCCCATGAACCGCTGGAGTGTTGCAAACATGGAAAAACCACCCATATGTGGGGTGAGTTTTACAGACCAGGGAGCAGTGTGTTTGGCCCTACTTAGATCTCCCATAGAACAGAATGGGGAGTCATGTGCGACCCGCACCTATCAGACGTTGGTGGCATATTCTTTTAATATGCCATCAAAGTGTATGAGAACAGCCCTTCAATAGATAGAGGTCCTCTGTGTATGATCCTCATCTGTTACCCAGAGTGGAGAGAGGCTACAAAGAGTGTCTGACTCTGGAGGACTGGACCTCTATCCCCTGATGAAGCCAGTTAGCTGGTGAAACATGTTGGGGAGGTCAGGCATGACATTTGAAAAGTTGTGATGTCCTACCTCTTTCTACTGAGGTTACCCGCTGCAGAGGGTCTCACAAGGAAACCCTATATGCTTCATCCCTCATATTAGATGACTGATCAAGTAAGATGTTTTGGATTTCCTTCTTGAGGTTTAGCAAAATCACTGTATATTAATAGGGTTTCCCTGCTAATTAGGTGTGCTCCACCAGACTATGATAATAATGAAAAGGAGTTATTCCTTCATCAATTAGAAAAGGACAAATTGAGAGGTTAATGAAATCAGGTTTGTTAAAATAGTGTGTATAGAGGTTAAGTGGTAATATATAATAAAAGTTAAGATTTAGTGTGCTTTATAATTGATAAGCTGCATAGACGGTTTACACGTTTTCCTAGTTGCAAAATAAGTAGAACGTACATAGTCTTTTGACTCTGAGTACGTGTCCCTGCCTGGCATTACACACGATTTGAATGCAGAAGCTATTACGTATTCACATTCCCCCAATGGTGGCGCTCTATCACATCCTGATCTCAAATAGGGCAGCATACAGCTCCCGACAGGTTCCCTTTAACAACTCTGAGATTCGGCAGCACACTATGCTCCCCAGAATCAGTCAAGTGCTTAAAGTGTCGCACCAGCTATTGAAGGACATTAAGAAGAAAAGTGTGAAGAACAATTCTATAAAGATGACATTTTACTGATATTTCTGACAAACTCAACAAAACCCTCCCAGCATTTACAGGATCCGCATCGAGCTAAGTGCACCTGATACAAAAACCATCATAAGTCTCCTGAGAGCCAAAAAAACCCTGAATTATTAGAATAATGTATGACCCTTGGAATTCGTTCTGGGGTCTCTCACCTGCAGCGATCACAAAGCATCCGACAAGCGCAGATTCTCAGTCCATAAACAACGGGAACCATTCTATAAACAGAAGCTTTGTTACATCGATACAATTGTTGCCAATCCCGGCTCAATTGTTGCCAGTCCCAGCTCAATTGTTGCCAGTCCCGGCTCAATTGTTGCCAGTCCCGGCTCAATTGTTGCCAGTCCCAGCTCAATTGTTGCCAGTCCCGGCTCAATTGTTGCCAGTCCCAGCTCAATTGTTGCCAATCCCGGCTCAATCGTTGCCAGTCCCGGCATCAACTGAATGGGGGGATCTGTGTTAGTGTCTTTGAACACCAGTTTGGCTATTACCCGTTGATGTGAATCCAATAGACCCCTGATGAACCCTGAAGAACAGGGGGAAACGCGTCGGGTGACGGATGGGGTCGGTTACACGGATTAAGGGCAGTATGCAATTTCTATATCAATTTCTATGGCTATCTTTATAGAGATATATGCATCAGTATTTCATAAGCCCTTTTAGAGTGCATGCTGCTTTATCCACCAGGGATACTAAAACTTTGGTGAGTTAGTAGATCAGACAGACATATCTTACCTCCTAATTGTGGTCTATTTATGAGGTTTTTAAGCCTGTTTTCATTTTTGGAAATTCATGCAGGATACTCTAGACAGTATATGTAAGGCACAACAGGGTTAGCCTACGAAGGGTGGGACCGCCCTTATCGGGGCGATTTTTCCACTTGTGTCAAAGGGTATAATAGGGATATTTATTTCTATTTTCGATTCAAAAGATGCTTTATTGAAAGGTGGCAGATTATACAAAAACAAATGCAAACAGGGAGACTTGGGAATCTCCAATATGCACATACATAACAATATATATCAAAGAAGTTGACAGGCCCTGAGGCCTGAACATAAGTTGAAAGTGTAGTCACAATTCACAACAAAAGGACACGATCAGTGACAAGCATAAAAACCCAATAGAGTAATGATAGTACAACAGACTATAATTTACCTGAGATAACCAAATGTCAACAGTCCGAAAGAGTAAACATATTGCATAATATATAAATATATATATATAGTATATTATAAAATAAGTATAAATAATATAATATATATATACCCACACACACACACACACACACACATTATACATAGATAACCGATGGCAATGTACATTTTAAGTGTAGTAAGGATGAGGGGGGGGAACCAGGAGACACCGTGAAGAAGAAAAAAAAAAAAAAAACAGTCTATTTCTATTTTCTTTGTATCTGTATCTAGATTTCTATCCCCTTACAGATTTACCTGCATGGATGTTTAGATACTTATTTAGGTATTAGGTGTTCTAGTTAGTCTTAGCTTTTTAGTCTTATTTAATAAAAGTTATATTTTAGGAAGAGGGTCTTTTTTGTTTCTGTGACTTCGGCTCAATTGTTACCAAATTATGACATTACAGTTGAGATATCTGGATTCTCTTCTGTCATTGCCTAATATTAATGAATGCTGGGGTACAAAAGAAGCCCCCACAGGTTGCTCAATGCTTACAATAATTTGTAGTAGAAGAGTAAAGAATCAGGCGATACCCTTTCTTTACTCTTACTGCTTCTATGAGTAACACCCTACAACATTACACTACAATAAGTTACAGTGTTCAGCACTTCTCTCGGGAACTTGTCATAACTACCAGGCAGAAGCGCTGCTCTGGGGGCCTATACTGGGGCACACAGCAGAGAACGAGCGAGCCGCTGCAGGATGCACACGTGTATATGACACAGGTGAAACAAATGTAAGTGACACTGGGGCCACAATATATAGGTGCATATTCCATGTTATTAGGATAAACCCATAAAGGAGGGCCCGCCTCTCAAGGACCAGCTATCTGCTTGGGAGGTGCAATGTAATACAAAAAAAATCCATCTCAAAAAACAAAAGAAAATCCGTATAAATATAATATATGTTAAAAATCTAGTTATAAAATATAAGTCTAAAAAATATTTAGAAACAAATGTCTAAAAAATAAAAAATGCATACAAATATAAAAAAGTATAAAAATATGTATACAAATATATAAAAAAATATGTATAAAAAATATTTTTAAAAAATCTCCATAAAAATAAAAATGTATTTTTATGTATATTTTAAAAAATTATTTTTATGCATATTTTAATATATTTTTACACTTTTTTTATAGCTGTATATTTATTTTCTATATTCAATTTTATATAATCTTGACAATAATTTTAGAATTTAAAAAGTGATACAAAGAAAAAATACATAATAGACAAATATAGCTACAAGGTATGAAAAAACCCACATAAAATCGTGATTAAAAAATTTACATAGAAAAATAAAAGCGTTAAAATATTTAAAACTATTTTAAAATATATATTTAAAATACACATAGAAAATAAGTATACACATCTAAAAAATACATAATATAGAAAAATCAGTCTCGCGAGTATCGTTCATGGCCAGATGTATGGGCAGTTTACTGTGTAATTGCACTGATGCATTCTCATGTCATATAAAAGTAGGACAAGCCGCTCCATGATACAGGTACAGTCCCTTCTCTGGACGCTTTAAACCCCAGGCATCGGCTCAAACTGCGGCCCCCTGCAGCTGTTGGGAAACTACAAACTCCCACTCATGCATTTATAGTAAAGCCTATTAACAGACGGAAGTGATGGGATGTCGAGTTGTAGTGAATGCCCAGACAGCATGCGAGGGCCAGCAGTTCTTGAGTGATGCCTGATTTAACCACTTGACTGCTATTCACTGCACTAGTCAAGTAGGTTGCATCACACCTTCTGCAATCCAAGCGCCAATGCAAACTTGTCTTACAGGGAGAAACTTCTGGCTGAACGTCTGTCAATACTATTCCAGGATGCCCTGAGAGAACACCCGGATTACTAGTCAGCCATGAATGTGAGAGATGTCCATGTGGCAATGCTGGAGATGGACAATCAGAAACACCGTTAGGGCAGGTTCACACATTGCAGTTTAGCAAAAAATGCTAAAAAAAAAACTTCATGCATTTTTCATTGTCTTTTGCAGCCGCCGACTGTTAGACTAATATGTAACGTGATGCACGGCTGCTTTTGACATTGTTGCCTTTTTATTGCACTTTGGGTGCAGGTTTTTTTTTTCTTTAGGGGGGGGGGGTTAAATTTTTGTACCGATAAAGACCTTGGAAGAAAAACACCTGAAAAAACACCACAACCGGCGCATAGAGCTTTTTGGAGAGAATGGTACGGACTGCAGCAGAAGTGGGGAAAAAATGCCACTAAATAACTGCATGCAGCTTCTTTTTTTTTTTGCAAGATGTTAAGTGTGAACGGGCCCGAGCAGGTGTTGGGGTCACGCAGCAGTGATGCCGCTGTTGTAGTCAATTCTCTATACAATCTGATGCAGATTTTAAAGGATGATATATTATATGACATATGCACCTAGAGGGTCATAAAAGTAGCGTAACATCTCCAAGCCCGAATCCCAGGAGTAGTGACGGCAGGAGGGGGCGCATCTCCCACTTATGCCCTCCTCAATACATCTGGATGCAAAGTACATAATGATTTCCACCTGCGCCGCTTCCATGTAGGATGTAAGCAATCCCTGCCCCAGCTACGATCGCAGGCAACCGAGTATCGATATGTAGGAATATCGCACAGTGCAGCACCGCTACATGTCAGCCTTATCTCTATATACAAACAAGAATCTGTTTCATTTGTATAACGCAGATACAGATGTAGCGGGGTCGTGTTTGTCATCGGGCACAAACAGTGGGAATCTGCAATATTATGTAACCTTGTTATCACAGTGCACAAAAGATACAGTGTAGTAACAAACTCAGCTCTGCTACATCTGTAGATGTCACACACACCGAGTCTGTGCAGAAGAGAAACAGTGTAGTAACAAACTCCTCTCTGCTACATCTGTAGATCTCACACACCCAGGCTGAAGAGCTAGTTCCCGTCAGGGCATGCTGAGACTTGTAGTTCCCCAAAGTTACACCGTGTTGTGCTATTATACAAGAACCCATATCATTTGAATAGTGCATATACATATGTAGTAGAGCAGTGTTTGTCATCTGGCACTAACACTCACCTAAGATAGCCTGTAATTGTTTATGTAACGCCTTGTGTTATCCGGAGTGCACAAAAGGCATAGTTTACACTAGCAAACTCCAGCTCCACTACTGATCGGCTAGATCTCACACACCAAGGCTGTGCACAAAAGAGACAGTGTAGTAACAAACTCAGCGCTGCTACCTCTGTAGATCTCAAACACTGAGGCTGAAGAACTACATCCCTGCAGGGCATGCTGAGACTTGTAGTTCCCCAGAGTTACACAGTGTAGTTGCTATTATGCAAGAGCCTTATTTCTATACACAAAAACCAAGAAACCATATAATTTTTAATAAGTGCATAGTACAAATAGCTAAAGAGCATCAGCTTTGTCGGATCTGTGGCATCTACCGCACTACACACAAGAGCAGTAATGTCGGGTTATGTAACCGTGTTATCATAGTGCACAAAAGATAGTGTTTCAAGAGTCAAACCAGCTCGCTATATATGTAGGATCCACACAGAGGTCCCCTGAAGTGTTGCTGCACAAAAGAGACAGTGTGAGTACAAAAAGCTCAAGCTCTGGCTACATCTGTAGACATCTCAAACACCAAAGGCTCAGAGAGAGCTACATCCTGCAGGTCAAAAATGCTGAGAGCTTTAGTTCCCCAAAGTTACACAGCTTTGTGCAGTTACATATCAGCCTTATGGTAACCTTGTTATTGCAGTGCACAAAAGATAGTTTGATAGCAAACTCAGCTTTACTGCATATGTAGATCCCACACAAACACCAAGGCTGTGAACAAAAGAGACAATATAGTAACAGACTCTGCTCTACTACATCTGGAGATCTCACACACCCGGGCTAACCAACCTTGTTATCACCTTGCACCAAAGAGACAGTGCAGTAACAAACTCAGCCCTGCTACATCTGTAGATCTCAAACACCAAGGCTGAAGAGCTACATCCCTGCAGGGCATGCTGAGACTTGTAGTTCCCCAAAGTTACACAGTGATGTGCTATTACAAAAGAGCCTTATTTCTCTACACACAAACCAAGAATCTATATCATTTTAATAGTGCATATAGAAATGTAGCAGACAGTGTTTGTCATCTGGCACTACCACTAACACATTACAGAGCCTGTAATGTGTTATGTAACCGTGTTATCATAGTGCACAAAAGATAGTTTAATAGCAAACTCAGCATCAGCTATTATATCAGTCATATGAAAAACAGTCTGATGCACACCCTCGATTGCCGTCCTTACAATCGCATTTGTCTAGTGTCTAAATATATGGTGGTGTTTGGCACAACAGCCTATCTTAAATTTGATATATCTAATACACTTGATGCGACTCACAGTTATACATTTCCATATTGTCTCAAACCACAACAATGTGTCAATATGTAATTATTAATATACAAATTGAAATGGCTGTTTGCAAATACCCAATAATTTTTAGAACTAAATATGATCTTATAATTAATAGGGGTGCCCAACTTTTTTCATATGACTTTGTATGTAGATCTCACAACACCCAGGGCTGACATCAACCTTATTTGATATCATCTGGGTGCACACACAGCATGTGCAGTGGTAGTGACAAACTCAGCTCATCACATCTTGCTAAATCTAACACACACACACAGGCTGAAGAGCTCATCCCACTGTAGGGGCAATCGCTGACGACACTTTTGTAGTTCTCTGGAGTTCATCACAGCCATTTGTGCTGTTATAATATGCCAGTCTCTTATAAGTCTCCACAATACTACGCGAAAAACAAGATAGTCCAAATTTCATTTGTGTAGTAGCAATATATGAGGGAGTTGTTAGCAGACACACATCATGTTTTTGTCCAACTCGGCACTACCACTAACCAGTTACTGTAAATCGTTTAAGTCAACCTTTTATCACAGTGCACAAAAGATAGTTTAATAGCAAACTCCAGTTCACTGTTCTTGCATAGGCAGAACATCCACTCGGGCCACAGACACCCAAGGGCTGTGCACCAAATATACACGTGTATGTAAACAAACCTAGCCATTCTGCTACATCTTAAGAACTCCACACACACCCAGTTAATATGGAGTCCTAACATCCATGCAGGGCATGCTGAGACCTGTAGTTCCCTAAAGTTACACAGTGCTGTGGTATTATACAAAAGCCTTATTTCTATACACAAAAGCCAAAAATCAATTTAGTTTGTATGATGTATATACAGATGTAGTAGAGCCGTGTTTGTCATCTGGCACAGACACTGCGAGTCTGTAATGTTATGTTACCTCGTTATCACAGTGCACGAAAAATAAGAGTTTAATAGCAAATTCAGCTCTGCTACATCTGTAGATCTCAACAGCACCGAGCTCTGAAGAGCTACAATCCCTCCTGCGGCGTTCTGACTGAGATTTGTAGTTCTCCAGAGTCTAAAAGACAACATTAGAAATTAGAAGTATCATACACTAAAGCTGACATATATGGACAGTTACCTGTCAGAGGCCTCTAGAGCTAGAGCCAGCATCTAGGGCCAGACGCGACAGGATCTTTGACACGGAGCTCGTCGCCTTCATGTTGGGTGTCCGGCGGGTCCTGAGCTACTAGATTGACAATCCTCCAGTCAAAGGAGAAGTTCCCCCAAGTTGTTATCTTATTTCTCTCCTGCAGCCTGAGAAGGAAAGAGACTAAAACTGAGTCTGAAGAAAACATCCTCTGCAATAACTCCCACCCCAGCGGCACTCAGCAGAGCCGACATAATCCACCCCAGCAGGACACAGCGGAAATTAGCAAGAGCCGACATTATCCCACTCTCCCATGCAGAATAGCGAGGAATCAGCGACATATTCCTCACCCCGCTAGCATGACTCTTAGTAAGCCGACAATATCCCCACCCCACAGGCAGGACACAGCGGAATAGCAGGGCTGCCATAGAGTCTATAGGTGGATTGAGAATTACTTTTACATGATGTTCGAAAAAAAAGGACGTAAAGAGGACCACAACCAGTATTAGACGACCAAGAACACGGCATTAGGAAAAATAAATAACCAAAAAAGTTGGTAAATTGCAACACGCTAGAACCCAACGTGATATTTGTTCCGTCTTTTGTGTGCCATGCACAGGGCCGAAAGCGGTTGGACAGACAGGACTTTATTCTCCCAAAAGCGAATGGTGAGACCCAGAGTCAATCACACCTTCCACAAATAAGAAAAATCCACTCCACCCTGCAAATAGCAGAGTCCGACATTCCCCCCCCAGCAGAATAGCAGAGCCGACATATCCCACCCCCAGCAGGACACAGCGGAATAGCAGAGCTGACATATCCCACTCCATGCAGGACACAGCGGAATAGCAGAGCCGACATATCCCACCCCCAGCGGAATAGCAGAGCCGACATATCCCACCCCCAGCAGAATAGCAGAGCCGACATATCCCACCCCCAGCAGAATAGCAGAGCCGACATATCCCACCCCCAGCGGAAAAGCAGAGCCGACAAATCCCACGCCCAGCAGGACAGCGGAATAGCATATAGCCGACAGTCTCTCCCACCCCCAGCATGACATCCGCGGAAATAGCGCAGAGCTGACGAAGATCCGTAACCTCTGCAGAATAGCAGAGCTGACATATCCCACCCCCAGCAGAATCGCAGAGCTGACATACAGCGGAATAGCAGGGCTGCCATATCCCACCCACAGCAGAATAGCAGAGCCGACATATCCCACCCACAGCAGAATAGCAGGGCTGACATATATCCCACCCCCAGCAGAATAGCATGAGCGACCTGCGTCCCAACCCCCAGCAGAATAGCAGAGCTGACATATCCCACCCCCAGCAGAATAGCAGAGCTGACATATCCCACCCCCGCAAACTAAGCAGAGCTAGACATATCCCACCCCCCACGAGCAGAATACAGAGCTGCATATACCCACCCCCAGCGTGTGAAAAGCGGATCCGACATATCCCACCACACAGCAGAGAGCACCACCCGGCACACTAGCAGAGCTCTGACAGTATCCCACTCCAGCAGGACACAGCGGAAATAGGCAGAGCCGCCATAACTCCCACTCCTCGGACACAGCGGAATAGCAGAGCCGACATATCCCACCCCCAGCAGGACACAGCGGAATAGCAGAGCCGACATATCCCACCCCCTGCAGGACACAGCGGAATAGTCATAGCTACATATCCCACCCCCTGTCAGAGAGCCACAGCTGGAATAGTCTTAGCTGACATACCCACCTCCCTCTACCTAGACGCGACGCGCGGAATAGCAGAGCTGACATATCCCACCCCCCGCAGGACACAGCGGAATAGCAGAGCTGACATATCCCACCCCCTGAAGAATAGCAGAGCTGACATATCCCACCCCCAGGAGGACACAGCAGAATAGCAGAGCTGACATATCCCACCCCCAGCGGAATAGCAGAGCCGACATACCGCCACCCCCAAGAGCAGGGACACAGCGGACAGAGCAGTAGTGCGTGTCCATATATCCCACTCTCATGTCAGGACACAGCGGAATAGCGCGTACGCCGGACATAATCACACGTCCCCTAGGCAGCGACACAGCGGGAATAGCAGAGCCGACATATCCCACCACGCCGATCGAGGGACACAGCGGAATAGCAGAGCTGAACGCATCAAATCCCAACCACACCTGCAGGCACACAGCGGAATCAAGCAGAGCTGACAATCCACCGCACTGCAGTGTACACAGCGTGGAATCACAGCAGAGCTGACCATATCCCACCCCCTGCAGGACACAGCGGAATAGCAGAAGCGACATTATCCCACCAGCTCCCTGCAGGACCACAGCGGAATAGCATAGCTGAACATATCACACCCCATCGAGAATAGCCGAGCTGAAATATTCCACCCCTGCAGACACAGCGGAATAGCAGAGCTGACATATCCCACCCCCTGCAGGACACAGCGGAATAAGCAAGTCCGACATTACGTGCCCTCCCCCAGGTCGGAAACAGAGCTCGGAAGAGCCGACATTATCCCACTACCCCAGCTGTCGATCAGCAGAGCCGACATATCCACCCCCAGCGAATCAGCAGAGCCGACATATCCCACCCCCAGCGGAAAAGCAGAGCCGACATATCCCACCCCCAGCGGAATAGCAGAGCAGACATATCCCACCCCCAGCGGATAGCAGAGCCACATAATCCCACCCCCAGCGGAATAGAAGAGCCGACATATCCCACCCCCAGCGGAATAGCAGAGCCGACATATCCCACCCCCAGCGGAAAAGCAGAGCTGACGTTAGTATAATCCCACCTCCCAGCGGAATAGCAGACTGACAATATCCACCCCAGCGAAAAGCGAACAGATCTGACTCACTATCTTCCCACCCCCAGCGGGACTATAGCCAGCCTGACATATCCCACCCCCAGCGGAATAAGCCGCATCAGCTGGCACAATCCACCCCCAGCGGAATAGCAGAGCTGACATATCCCACCCCCAGCGGAATAGCAGAGCTGACATATCCCACCCCCAGCGGAATAGCAGAGCCGACATATCCCACCCCCAGCGGAATAGCAGAGCTAACATATCCCACCCCCAGCGGAATAGCAGAGCTGACATATTCCACCCGCAGCAGCACACAGCGGAATAGCAGAGCCGACATATCCCACCCCCAGCAGGACACAACGGAATAGCAGAGCCGACATATCCCACCCCCAGCAGGACACAACGGAATAGCAGAGCCGACATATCCCACCCCCAGCAGGACACACCGGAATAGCCATAGCCGCACATATCGCCACCCCCAGGAACAGGACACAACGAATAGCAAAGCTGACATATATCCTCTCCCCAGCAGACACAGCGATAATAGCAAGCCTAGAACATACGTCCCACCCACGCTGCAGGACACGCGGAATAGTAGAGCTATATTATCCCACCCCAGCGGAATAAGCACAGAGCTGACATAACCCATCCCAGCAGAATAGCAGAGCTGACATATCCCTCCCCCAGCAGAATAGTAGAGCTGACATATCCCTCCCCCAGCGTAATAGCAGAGCTGACATATCCCACCCCCTGCAGGACACAGCGGAATAGCAGAGCTGACATATCCCACCCCCTGCAGGACACAGCGGAATAGCAGAGCTGACATAACCACACACGCAGAATAGCAAGCCGAGCATATCCACCCTCTGCAGAAGCACAGCAAGAAAGCAGAGGGCCGACATATCCCACCCCCTGCAGAAACAAAGCAGAATAGCAGAGCCGACATATCCCACCCCCTGCAGAATAGCAGAGCCGACATATCCACCCCCTTGCAGAATAGCAGAGCTGACATATCCCACCCCCTGCAGGACACAGCGGAATAGCAGAGCTGACATATCCCACCCCCAGCAGAATAGCAGAGTTGACATGGTACATGCACCAGGAATCACACAACTACAGATTGCAAACTGCTTGGAGGATGCAACTAATGCACAAACAGTGCAGCCCAGATCCACAGCAGCACATAGGGCTACAGCAGCAGATGCCAGGGGCAGGCAGGGGGCACACAGGGCACAGCTGGCAGGGTGCACACAGGGCACAGCAGGCAGGGGGCACACAGGGCACAGCGCGGGGGCACAGCAGGCAGGGGCACACAGGGCACACGGGCGGGGGGGCACACAGGGCACAGCAGCAGAGGCACAGCAGGCAGGGGGCACACAGGGCACAGCAGGCAGGGGGCACACAGGGCACAGCAGGCAGGGGGCACACAGGGCACAGCAGGCAGGGGGCACACTCACCCTCTGCTCTCAGGCTGCCCAGCTTCTCCCGGCCGCTGTCAGATCCCACTGGCCTGAAACTTCAGGCATCTCCTTCTCTGGGACGCTCCAAGCTGCAGAAAGGAACAGAAGGGGCGGAGCTCTGGATCTCTCCGGGGCGTGGCCTGGCACTCCACAGCTGCATTGATCCTGAGAGGGACGGTACCGCCATCTAGTGTGCACAGGCGCTAGCGCAGCAGACGCGGTTCCTGTATGATCTCATCATCCAGATGTAATAACTATATCACTCCCAACATCTATAGTCACTGAGAGCAGCACAGACCTATTCTGGCTTCTCTACCCTCCACATGATCCCAGAATGATCCTAATGCTGACATCTCATGGTCCAAACTGTATAAACTGAAGCCCAAAATGCAGGAGATAGGAGAGGCTTTGGGGGCACTATAGTAAACTAATTAATACAGGTTTCCCTCAACATACAATAGTAGCCAGTTCTGAGACGACCCTTGTATGAAGAGAACATAACTCTATGGAAAACTGGTGATCGGTTCCAAACTCCCAAAAGGTGCCCAACATAAGAGAGATTACAGAGGATGCAGCAAATACTACTCCAGATAGAGCGCGTCCATATAACATCAGAGAGAGCTGCTGGAGGCTGGAAATCACTGACTATGATGAGAAAAGGAGCTTCCAGGGTCATGAACTTTATACACAGAAATTGGGGCCCAAAGATTTCGCTCATCCAGGCACATGTAAGAGAAGTACAGGAGATGTAGTACCGCATTGTACTGTAGAGAGGCGCTATAGACACTAATCACTGCATGCACCTCACTAATACATGTAAGAGCAGTACAGGAGATGTGTAGACCGCACTGTACAGTAGAGAGGCGCATAGACCGCCCAAACACTGCCTGCACCTCACTAATACATGTAAAAGCAGTACAGGACATGTAGTAAACCACATTGACGTAAGAGTCGCTAAAGACACTAATCACTGCATGCCCCCTCACTAATACATGTAAGAGCATACAGGACATGTAGTACCACATTGTACTGTAGGGGGGCGCTATAGACCCCCCAATCACTGCATGCACCTCACTAATACATGTAGGAGCATACAGGGCATGTTAGTACCGCACTGTACTGAGAAGGCGCATAGACCAATCACTGCATGCACCTCACTAATACATTAAGAGCAGTACAGGACATGCAGTACCTCGCACTGTAAATGTAGAGAGGCGCTATAGACACTAATCACTGCATGCACCTCACTAATACATGTAAGAGCAGTACAGGACATGTAGTACCGCACTGTACTGTAGAGAGGAGCTATAGATAACCAATCACTGCCTGCACCTTACTAATACATGTAAAGGCAGTACAGGACATGTAGTACCGCACTGTACTGTAGAGAGGCGCTATAGACACTAATCACTGCATGCACCTCACTAATACATGTAAGAGCAGTACAGGACATGTAGTACCACACTGTACAGTAGAAGGCGCTATAGACCGCCAATCACCGCATGCACCTCACTAATACATGTTTAAAAGCATTTCAGGACATGTAGACCGCACTGTACTGTAAAAAGGGCGCTAAAAACCGCCAATCACTGCATACACCTCACAATACATGTAAGAGCATCAGGACGTGTAGTACCACATTGTTACTGTAGGGAGGCGCTAAAAGACCTCCAATCACTGCATGCACCCCCACTAAAACATGTAAGAGCAGTACAGGACTGTAAGTACCACATTGTACTGTAGGAGGCGCCCATAGACCACCAATCACTGCATGCACCTCACTAAACAAAAAAGCAGTACAAGGACAAAGTAGTACCGCACGTACTGTAGAGAGGGGCAATAGACCACCAATCACCGCATGCACCTCACTAATACATGTAAGGCATACAGGACATGTATACTGCACTGTACTGTAGAGAGGTTGCTAAGACCACCAATCACTGCATGCCACCTCACTAAAAACATGAAAAAGCAGTACAGGACATGTAGTACCGCACTGTACTGTAGAAGGCACTATAGACCGGGCCCAATTTACTGCATGCACCCACTAATACAGTAAGAGCAGTACAGGGCATGTAGTACTGGCCCCTGTACTGTAGAGAGGCGCTATAGACCACCAATCACTGCGTGCACCTCCTAATACTGTTTAAGAGCAGTACAGACATTTATACTGCACTGTACTGTAAGAGGCACTATAGAAACCGCCAATCACTGCATGCACCTCACTAATACATGTAAGAGCAGTACAGACATGTAGTAAATGCACTATACGTAGAGAGGCTCTATAGACCACCAATCACTGCATGCACCTCACTAATACATGTAAGAGCAGTACAGGACACGTAGTACCGCACTGTACTGTAGAGAGGCGCTATAGACCGACAATCACTGCATGCACCTCACTAATACAGAGGTTTTAGAAGTAAACCTCGCAGATCAGCAGAGTCTGTGACATTGTAAGGTGAGTGCGGCTACAAGATACAATGTCCCAGGAAAGAGCATTGACTGCCGGAAACCTTGTACCCCGTGGACGTTGTCTGCTGGAAACATTGTATCCTGAGGACATTGTCTGCTGGAAACATTGTATCCTGAGGACATTGTCTGCTGGAAACATTGTATCCTAAAGGACGTTGTCTGCTGGAAACATTGTATCCTGAGGAAGTTGTAAGTTAAGGGATGACTGTATAAATATCTATCATGTCAAAAAGAGGAATATTTAAGTAATAAAGTGGGATTTGAATGGTAAATAAGGATTGTCTCCAGTAGAGAGACACTTGGGAGTTATGGTAATAACTGTATCCAGATATGAAGGAATAAAGCAGGATCATTGGGCTCATTTACTGAAAAAATAACAAACATTAAGAGATTTGCTATAATTGCACTCAGCTTCACACTTTTTTATTTTTCTATAACAGTAAGGGCGCGTCCCCACGGCATAGGACAAATACCGGTCGGTTAATCCGACTGGTATCTGTCCTGTTTTAGTGCCGTCCCCACGGCCGCAGGGGGGGAGGGTTTTTCTCCTGTTTTAGTGCTCTCTCTCTTCCCATTGACATGCACATATTCTGTACAAAAACCGGTCGGAAGAATGAACATGTAGAATGTTTTTCGGGCAGCCCACGGTTTGAAAAACTGCCGGGCGGAAAACCCGTGCAGTGGGGACAGCGGGGACTGCGGGGACTGCGGGGACAGTGGGGACAGTGGGGACAGTGGGGACTGCGGGGACAGTGGGGACAGTGGGGACTGCTGCACGGGTTTTCCATAGAAGCCCGTTGTGCTCGTTTGCGGACGGTTTTTCAGACTGTCTGCAAAGCCGCAAACAGTCTGAAAAACCATCCACAAACCCGTGCCGTGGGGACAAGGTCTTAGAGTTTTTCCACACCTTGTGTTTTTTCCAAAAATGTTGTGTTTTAGTAATATTATTTCAGTGTTGTTCTTGTGTAGCTGGCAGATCTAAGCTTGAGGTCAAAATGCAAATATAAAACGCATTATAGAGTTTACCTTTTTCTTTCTAGCCTTGTTTTGTTTTTTTGTTTTTTCACTTTCTGTAAATTTCTGTAGAATTAATAGGTTATCGGAATTGGTGAACTGGGGTCATGAGAACGTGGGGCCTTATTTATCAAAACTGTCTAGTAGTAAAACGGTCTATGTTCCCCATAGCGACCAATCACAGCTAATAACAACCTCTCAGAGCCCATAGCAACCAATCAGAGCTCATAGCAACCAATCAGAGCCTATAGCCACCAATCAGAGCCCATAGCAACCAATCAGAGCCCAAAGCAACCAATCAGAGCCCATAGCCACCAATCAGAGCCCATAGCAACCAATCAGAGCCAATAGCAACCAATCAGAGCCCATAGCCACCAATCAGAGCCCATAGAAACCAGAGCCCATAGCAACCAGAGCCCATGGCCACCAATCAGAGCTCATAGCGGCCAATCAGAGCTCATAGCAACCAATCAGAGCCCATAGCAACCAATCAGAGCTCACAGCAGCCAATCAGAGCTCACAGCCGCCAATCAGAGCTCATAGCAATCAATCAGAGCTCATAGCGGCCAATCAGAGCTCATAGCAACCAATCAGAGCTCATAGCGGCCAATCAGAGCCCATAGCAACCAATCAGAGCCCATAGCAACCAGAGCCCATCAAACCCCAACCAAATCAGAGCTCATAGCGGCCAATCAGAGCCCATAGCAACCAATCAGAGCCCATAGCAACCAGAGCCCATAGCCACCAATCAGAGCTCATACCCACCAATCAGAGCTCATAGCAATCAATCAGAGCTCATAGCAACCAATCAGAGCTCATAGCCATCAATCAGAGCCCACAGCAACCAATCAAGCTCAAAAGCAATCAATCAGAGCTCATAGCAACCAATCAGAGCTCATAGCCACCAATCAGAGCCCATAGCAACCAATCAGAGCCAATAGCAACCAATCAGATCTCATAACAACCAATGAAAGCCCATAGCAACCAATCAGAGCTATGCTTGCTATGGCTTCTGATTGGTCGCTACAGGCTCTGGTTGCTATGGGCTCTGATTGGTTTCTATGAGCTCTGATTGGTTGATATTTGCTCAGATTGGTTGTTGTGGGCTCTGATTGCAAGCAGATATCCAAATAACTGAAAAGTTCTCAGGACAAGGGGAAATGTGCTAGAGCGCTCAAGGGAATAAAAACTATCTAAAAAATAATATTTTATTTTAAATGTACATTACGCTTTCGCAAGTTAAACATGCTTCCTCGATTATCAACTGCCAATTCAAAAAACTTTAATACATTCTCATCTAAAAAACCCAATTAAAACCAGATTTGAAATAGATTCAATCTCAAAGTAAATTTTAAACAACAACTCATCGATTAGTTGACTACTCACAGCCATTGATTAAGATTCATTCAAAAAGGAAAAAAAATTTATTCATAAAGTTTATTCAAAAACATTATCAAGAACAAAAAAAACTGTTTAAAAAACTATTTAAAAACATAAACCCTTTAAACGTAAATTTCACCAAGATAAAACTAAAGGGTAATAAAAAATAATAATCAATAATCAAAAAAATGCCAGGGCTCCAAAAAAAATCTCTACACCACGGGTTCAAAAATATCGTTCAATCCGTGTGGTTTTGTGTTTAGTTTATAAATCCAATACATCTCATCAACTCAATTTCTTTATTTTGTTCGGGACTTTTTCTGGGATAATTCAATGGGGGGGATAACCAATTCTAATTATTTCAATTTTTAATACAAAGCATGTCGGGGAAAATGTGGACGATCTACTATTTTTACATTGACGGGGTCCCTTAGGGGGTTTTTCACAAAAGGGGTTTTGGATCCTTTTTACGGATCCGTTTTCGGCACTTAAAAAACGCATCCGAAAGCGGGTCCGCAAAACCAGCATTTGGATACTTTATTGGATCCGTTTTGAATCTTTTTCACCTGCGTTTTTACGCAACCGCTTTTTTTGGATGCGTTTTCGGCAGAGGGGGGGTCTCTCTCCGCTCCCCCCGTTCCATTCACTGCCCGTCTGCCCCCCCGTTCCTTTCAGTCCCCCGTCTGCCCCCCCTCCTTTTTCCCCATTCACTCCCTGTCTCCCCCCTTTCCCCCTTTTTTCCACCCCCCGTCTCCCCCCCTTTTTTTCCATTAAACTGCCGTCTGCCCCCTCGTTCCATTCACTCCCTTTGCCCCTTCCCCCCAAAACCCAATTCCCCTTCCCTTTCTGCCCCCAATTTTCCATTCACTGCCTGTCTGCCCTCCACCTCATATATGCCCTCCCCCCGCCCGCCGCCGCTCACCTGCGCCCCCCCGCGCCCCCGCCCCCCGCCGACTCCCAAAACGCCCCCCCCCCCGTTTCCCGCCGCTGCTCTGCTCATCTGCGCTCCCCCCGGGGCCGGGCCTTTCCCCGCCGGCCTTTCTGCTTAAACCGCGCTCCCCCCGCTGCCAGCCCCCGGGCCCTCTCTCACCCTGCGCTCCCGCTGCCGCCGCCGCCGCTCTGCTCATCTGCGCCCCCCGCCCCTTCCAGCCACCCGCCCTCTGCTCATCTGCGTTTCCCCCCGTTTGCCGCCGCCCCCTCACCCCTCATCTCCTCCCCGCCCCCTCCGGGGCCCGCCACTCACCTCACCTGCGCTCCCCCGCCCCGCTCCAGCTCACCTGCCCTCCCCTGCACCGCTCAGCTAAACCTCGCTCCCCTGCAGCCGCTCCCCCCCCCAAACCAATCCCCCGCTGCCGCCCTCACCCCTCATCTGCGCTCCCGCTGCCGCCGCCCCACCTTTTCCAGCGTTCCCCGTCCACCCTTTCCCCATGCGTTTTTTTCCGCTTCCCTTTCAGGATGCAAAGCGCACCTGTTACTACCGGGAAATGTGGAGCCCTTTTGGACAAGTGCCAAAAGCGGATTTCCTTATCTCCTGGGGCGTCATTGCGTAAAACGAAATAAAAAACTGCCCCATGCAATTTTTTAAAGCGGATCCCAAAAAGGGGCGGGAGAGCCTAAAAAAGCGCATCGCCGATCTCCCGTGGGAACAGCAAGGCGTTTTTTGCATTCAAATTAAGTTTAAAACACTGACAATTGTTTTAAACCGTTTTGCTGATCCATAAAACGGATCATAAAAAAAGCCTGTGAACAAGCCCCTTTGACTCGGGAAAAATTTTTATTGTTTCTTTCCTACATACTTAAAACCACAAACCCGGCAGTGTTTTAGGGAAATGCAAAAGAACTAGAGCAGGGAAAGGGGCGTCTTTTATATGAAATTCCCTCCTGTATGCTGATTTAAATTCCCATCAACCCCTTTTTTGATGACTTCCCCAACATTTACAAATAAAGTGGCCCCATTCAAAACTCCTGGTTTTCTCCCAAACTGTATTCTTTCCCCTTTTTTTCGGGACAAAACCCCTTTTCATGATTTTTGTTTTAATTTTTGGGGGAGCCAAATGTTTTTAAAAAGTTTTTTGGGTCTCCCCTTTTAAAAAAATTTAGGGTTCAAGAGGGTTTCCCTTTTTAAAACCCCGGGGCACCGAGGAATGGGCCCAAAAGGGTTTTTTTTTTAAATTTTTTAAATTTTTTTATACTGCGAAATATGGGTTGGGTATAAAACTTTATTTCAAAAGGACTTTTCTTTTTTATCTTTTTTTTATTTTTATTTGGGTTCAAGAAAATTGCGCTTGTGTTTTAAAACGCCGCCCTTTTTTTTCCCAAACCCTGGGAAAAATTTTCCCGGGGAAAACCTTTTTTAAAAGAAAATTTTTTTTGTTAAAAAATCAGCTTGCTCTGTAAAAGTACAATTGGGACCCAAATTTTTTTTTTAAATTCCCGGGAAAACTGCCCATACGGGGAAAAAATTTAAATTTAACCCCTTTTCTCTGAAGGTTTTTATCCATAAGCCAGGTGTTTTTTTTGAATCCCCTGGCTTTTAAAATTTTTTTTTCGATACCCAAATTTGTGGTTCTCTACATAGAGGGGCAAACTAAAATACCCATTTCAGTTTTGTGAAATGAAGCCGTGAATTTTATACCCCAATCGTTTTTCATTTAAAAAAACTCACAAAATTTTCAAAGGGAAACTAGGGGGCCCTCCCAAAAAAAAAAGAAATCGTTAAAAAACCTTCTAAAAAAAAATTTGATGGGGTTTTAACAAATGGGTTTTTTTTCAACTCAATGTATAAATCTTTTAAAAAAAACCCATAAACCCGGGTTTGGGCCCGCGATGGGCAAAATCCGTCCCCATCGCCCGGGCCCAAACCCGCGGGGGGTAATATAAAATTTTCAAAACAAAAAAAATTTTTTTTTCAAAATTTCTCTAAAACCCCCCAATAAACATTTTTTTACATTTTTCAGAAAAAATTTTGGGTCTGGGGTCCAAAAGGTTTTTTCTGCTCTAACCCCCCAAACCCCTCTCAATATTTGAGTATAACGCGAAACCCCCAGGGTAAACAAGAAGGTAGGAAAAAAAAGGTATTGGTTGATAAAAATTTATTACAATATATTAGTTTTTTTTTTTTTTTGCTGAACTAAAACGTAACAAAAACCCCACATATTTGATATCCTTGAATTCATACCGACCTGCAGAATACAGATAATGCATTTTTTTCACATGTCACCTGTTATAACCACCCGGAAACAGCTGTCTGCAGATGAGTGATGCTGGCTTGGCTAATATCCCTCTTGCTTTCTAAAGATTCAGTGAGTTGGAAGCAAATTTGGGATTTGAGGGTGCTTGAGCTTCTCAGCTGCTTGGCACGTGCCGCTCAAGACATGCCGCCCGGGACGTGCCGCTCAAGACATGCCGCCTGGGACGTGCCGCTCAAGACATTCCGCCCGGGACGTGCCGCTCAAGACATGCCGCCTGGGACGTGCCGCTCAAGACATTCCGCCCGGGACGTGCCGCTCAAGACATGCCGCCCGGGACGTTCCTTTCAAGACATGCCGCCCGGGACGTGCCGCTCAAGACATGCCGCCCGGGACGTTCCATTCAAGACATGCCGCCCGGGACTTCCATTCAAGAAAATGCCGCCCGGGACGTTCCATTCAAGACATGCCGCCCGGGACGTGCCGCTCAAGACATGCCGCCCCGGGGACGTGCCGCCAAGACATGCCGCCCGGGACGTGCCGCTCAAGACATGCCGCCCGGGACGTGCCACTCAAGACATTCCGCCCGGGACGTGCCGCTCACGACATTCCGCCCGGGACGTGCCGCTCAAGACATGCCGCCCGGGACGTTCCATTCAAGACATGCCGCCCGGGACGTGCCGCCTCAAGACATCCGCCCGGGAGTGCCGTCAAGACAAGCCGCCCGGGACGTGCCGCTCAAGACATGCCGCCCGGACGTGCCGCTCAAGACATGCCCCCGGACGTGCCACTCAAGACATTCCGCCCGGGACGTGCCGCTCAAGACATGCCGCCCGGGACGTTCCAATCAAGACATGCCGCCCGGGACGTGCCGCTCAAGACATGCCGCCCGGGACGTGCCGCTCAAGACAAGCCGCCTGGGACGTGCCGCTCAAGACAAGCCGCCTGGGACGTGCCGCTCAAGACATTCCGCCCGGGACGTGCCGCTCAAGACATTCCGCCCGGGACGTGCCGCTCAAGACATTCCGCCCGGGACGTGCCGCTCAAGACATGCCGCCCGGGACGTGCCGCTCAAGACATGCCGCCTGGGAGGTGCCGCTCAAGACATGCCGCCTGGGACGTGCCGCTCTAGACATGCCGCCCGGGACGTTCCATTCAAGACATGCCGCCCGGGACGTTCCATTCAAGACATGCCGCCCGGGACGTTCCATTCAAGACATGCCGCCCGGGACGTTCCATTCAAGACATGCCGCCCGGGACGTGCCGCTCAAGACATGCCGCCCGGGACGTGCCGCTCAAGACATGCCGCCCGGGACGTGCCGCTCAAGACATTCCGCCCGGGACGTGCCGCTCAAGACATTCCGCCCGGGACGTGCCGCTCAAGACATGCCGCCCGGGACGTTCCGGTCAAGACATGCCGCCCGGGACGTGCTTCTCAAGACATTCCGCCCGGGACGTGCCGCTCAAGACATTCCGCCCGGGATGTTCCATTCAAGACATTCCGCCCGGGACGTGCCGCTCAAGACATGCCGCCCGGGACGTGCCGCTCAGGAGATGCTGTCTGGTTCATGCTGCCTGGGATGTGCTGCTTCAGACATACTGACTGGGATGGTCTTTCCCCTTTCACCTTTGTACCCCATTGGGCCCTATTGCTGTAGCCATTAGGGGATGTTCACACGTTATGTTTGATCCGGTTTTGGACACGTTTTAGATCCGAAAAACACATTCCAAAGCGCTGCATAAATCACATCCATCAGTAGGGTGCGTGTTTGGATGCGTTTTTACTGCAGCAGGATCGCATCCTATAGTTATACATATATATATATATATATATATATATTACAGGGCGTCTGCTGCATCAAACGGATCAATAATGGACATGACAATTCTTTGAATGGATCCGAAAGATGCAAGTAAACATGCACTGGCGATCACTCGTCTGAACCCCGATGCGTGTTTTACATTGAAAGCAATCACACTGCTCATTGTTAGATGTGGGTTTGAGTCCGTTTATGGTCTGATAGACGGATCCAAACATGCATCTAAAAACGGATGTAAACACGCAGTCAAGACGCCGTGTGAACATACCCTTATTCCTTTCCTCAATGATGAGCCCCTCTCCTCCACTCACCACCCCTGTGTTCCCCACTAAGCTGAGCACTTTGGAAGGGAAAGGGTTACATACTAGCATTGATTAAAAATTCTAGTTATTAGCTAGTTCCTGTCTAGCTCGCCAACCCCCCTCCCCCTCCTTCCTGACTGGGCTCAAAAGCAATACATGAAAGGATAATGGGTTCATCTTTCTGCTAATTGGTTTACTACTTGTGCTATTATTGCGTTTACGTTTATAGCACCACATTTTTCTCTTAATCCTTGAGGCTACTTGGTTGTTTCATTACAATCCCTCGTTTTGCTTTTTCACACTTATCAGGTCCTGCTGATAATACTTACACCTCTCAGGCCGTAGAAGAGTGGGGACCTCATTTTACTGCGGCTGCTGCTTATCTGCATGCATTCACATTACAAATAGTGGGTAATGATATAATTGCTCTACTGTTCTCTGTGCGGGTCGAGATAAAGATTAGACTACATCAAAGGACAATGACAAAAGCAATGCATGAAAAGATAATGGGTTCATCTCTGTCTGCAATGGTTTACTACTTGCACTGTTATTGTGTTTAAGTTGTAAGTGCCACGTTTTCCCCTTAATCCTTGAGGTTACTTGGTTGTTTCATTACAACTCCACATTTTGCTTTTTTCGCACTTTGAGGTTTCCAGCTTTCTTCACATTTATCACGTCCTGCTGATAAAAGTTACACCTCTCAGACTGTAGAAGAGTGGGGACCTCATTTTACTGCAGCTGCTTCTTATATGCATGTAGTCTCATTACAAATAGTAGGTAATGACATAAAAAATTGTTGTACTGTTCTCTGAGCGGGTTGAGATAAAGATCAGACTAGATCACAGGACAAAAACAAGAGCAATACATGAAAGGATAATGGGTTCATCTCTTTCTGTATTAGTTTACTACTTGCACTGTTATTGTGTTTAAGTTTTAAGCGCAACATTTTTCTCTTAATCCTTGAGGTTACTTAGTTGTTTCATTACAACCCTCGTTTTGCTTTTTCACACTTATCATGTCCTGCTGATAAAACTTACACCTCCCAGGCCGTAGAAGAGTGGGGACCTCATTTTACTGCAGGTGCTGCTTATCTACATGTAGTCTCATTACAAATAGTAGGTAGTGACATAAGAATCTCTGTAGTGTTCTCTGTGCGGGTCGAGATAAAGATCAGACTAGATCACAGGACAATGATGAGAGCAATACATGAAAGGACAATGGGTTAATCTCTCTCTGCATTAGTTTACTATACTTGCACTGTTATTGTGTTTAAGTTTTAAGTGCCACATTTTTCCCTTGATCCTTGACTTTACTTGATTGTTTCATTTCAACGCCTCATGTTGCTTTGTGTGCACTGGGGGGTTTCCAACTTTATTCACACTTTATCATGTCCTGCTGATAACACTTGCATCTCTCAGGTCCATGCTGATAACACTTGCATCTCTCAGGTCCATGCTGATAACACTTGCATATCTCAGGTCCAAGCTGATAACAATTGCATCTCTCAGGTCATGCTGATAACATTTGCATCTATCAGGTCCTGCTGATAACACTTGCACCTCTCAGGTCCTGCTGATAATACTTACACCTCTCAGGTCCTTCTCATAACACTTGCATCTCTCATGTCCTGCTGATGGCACTTTCATCTCTCAGGTCCTGCTGATGGTACTTACACCTCTCAGGTCCTGCTGATAACACTTACACCACTCAGGTCCTGCTGATGGCACTTACACCTCTCAGATCCTGCTGATGGCATTCACACCTCTCATGTCATGCTGATGGCACTTGCATCTCTCAGGCCCTGCTGATATCACTTGCACCTCTCAGGTCCTGCTGATAAAACTTGTACCTCTCAGGTCCTGCTGATAACACTTACACCTCTCAGGTCCTGCTGATAACACTTGCACCTCTCAGGTCCTTCTGATAACACTTGCACCTCTCAGGTCCTGCTGATAACACTTGCACCTCTCAGGTCCTTCTCATAACACGTGCACCTCTCAGGTCCTGCTGATAACACTTGCATCTTTCAGTTCCTGCTGATAACACTTACACCTCTCAGGTCCTGCTGATAACACTTACACCTCTCAGGTCCTGCTGATAACACTTACACCTCTCAGGTCCTGCTGATAACACTTACACCTCTCAGGTCCTGCTGATAACACTTACACCTCTCAGGTCCTGCTGATAACACTTACACCTCTCAGGTCTTGCAGATAACACTTACTTCTCTCACCTCCTGCTGATAACACTTACACCTCTGAGGCCGAAGCCTGGAAGAAGAAACATCAAGCAATTCTCTCACTGCTGCTCTATCAGAGCTCACAGAAGGGAAATCAGAGAGAGAGAGTGATGTCCATTGGGGAACTTAAAAAAAAATTATTAAAAAATAAAAATAACCACGCAATTAAAATAAATATATAAATAAATATTTTAAAAAATTAAGGTATTGTCTCTTTAATGTGCGGGAGATGAGCAAACCTACAGTCTCTTACTACGACCGGCATAACACCGCCATGGCGTCTGCTGCTGCACTGTACAGGAACAGATGGACGCAGCTGCGGAGTGAGGAGCGTCGGGTCACTATAGCAGCTGCAGAGATGGGGTCGGCAGAAGGAACAATATCTCGTTCCCGGGGGGTTTTCTTGAAGTTGATGAATATTCAAGATTTTATTTTAATGAACCAAGGCACAAATTCATCTGCGCTTTATACTAGAAACTTCAGATTAGTAAAAATTACCGTAACGCAGCTTTTTATTCACCGACGTGAAGACGCGGCCGGGCAGAGGCTTCGGCCATAGCACAAAGGTCCTGGCGTCTCCGCCGCCGTCTGCTTCTGTCATTTGCCATTTCTTGCATTCCTGCGCATGAGAAATATTTCCTGAGATCCAAATTCTCAGTTTCCAGGTCGGTAAATAGTTTTCGCCACCGGTTCTGGTAGAAGCTGAACCATTTCCCTCATTTCTCTGTTCAAAAAGTTAAGCTTGGAGCTTGCAAAAGTTACAAGACGTGCAACAAATCCGCTGATCTACAAGCGAGACATCGAGGATTGGTTGCAGATTTTCAATCATCCTTCAACCTGAGAGAAATTAGGATGATAACATGGATGGAGGATATTTAAATAGCAATAAAGGGTAAAGGTGTTAATGTTTGGTAACCTTTGGTAAATATTTGGGGCAGCATGGTGACTCAGTGGTTAGCACAGGGCAGCACAGTGGCTCAGTGGTTAGCACAGGGCAGCACAGTGGCTCAGTGGTTAGCACAGGGCAGCACAGTGGCTCAGTGGTTAGCACAGGGCAGCACAGTGGCTCAGTGGTTAGCACAGCGCAGCACAGTGGCTCAGTGGTTTGCATACAGCAGTACGGTGGCTCAGTGGTTTGCATACAGCAATACGGTGGTTAAGTGGTTAGCATATGGAAGCACAGTGTCACGGTCCTGGACGTAGAAGGTGGATCCACTGGACCTCCGCAAGCGATGGTGTAAGCCCACACCAGTGAATGGAATCTAAGTAGCCCCCGGTATTCACCAGAGCCCGCCGCAAAGCGGGATGGACTTGCTGCGGTGGGAGTCTACCAGGTCGTTACCCCTGACGTGACTTGCTTTCGGTGGCAGCCAAGGTATAGCGTAGTGCAGAATCGTCAGGCAGGTTCGTAGTCGGGGACAGGCAGGAGGTCAGGACAGGCGGCTCAGGTTCGTGGTCGTGGACAGGCAGTAGGTCAGGGCAGGCGGCAAGGTGCGTGGTCGAGGAACGGAAGCTAATGGTACGGTACACGGTAAATCAGGACAAGGCTAGAAACGCTTTCTCAATAGGCTGAAATGGCACTAAAGATCCGGCAACAGCACCAGGAAGGGGCAGGTTTAAATAAGGGCAGTGACCGGCAATAGCCAATTACCGGTGCACTGGCCCTTTAAATCTCACAGAGCGGGCGCGCGCCTTAGAGATCGGGGACACGCGCGGCGAGAGGCTGAGGCAGCAACAGGAGCGCGGCCGGGTAAGTAGAGGGGAGCTTGGCCGGGCGGGTGAGCGCGCCCACCGCCCGACATGCGGGCGGCGGTGCCGCTAGTGCGGTGGCCACGGGTGTGCCCGCGGCCCGGGACAGGGGTCGCGGGCCCACCCGTGACACACAGTGACTCAGTGGTTAGCATAGAGCAGCACGGGGGCTCAGTAGTTAGCATAGGGTAACACATTGGCTCAGTGGGTAGCACAGAACAGCAGAGTGGGTCAGTGGTTTGCATACAGTAGCACGGTAGCTCAGTGGTTAGCACAGGGCAGCACGGTGGCTCAGTGATCAGTACAACAGAGTGGTTCAGTGGTTAGCACAGGGCAGCACAGTGGCTCAGTAGTTAGCATAGTGTAACACAATGGCTCAGTGGTTAGCACAGAACAGCACTGTGGCTTAGTGGTTTGCATACAGTAGCACGGTGGCTCAGTGGTTAGCACAGGGCAGCACAGTGGTCGGTACAGTACAGCAGAGTGGTTCAGTGGTTAGCACAGGGCAGCACGGGGGGCTCAGTGGTTAACAGTGTGCAGCACGGTGGCTCAGTGGCTAGCATAGGTCAGCAATTTGACTAAATGTGTAACAATACTAGTAGGCTCCAAACAACAACAAACCAAACAGGGAAATACGAAGTGTGTATCAATCAATAAAAAAAACCCTCACAGCTGGATAATTCAACAAACGGACAGCGGGCGGATGATGGCAGGTGCCAGGTGGTGGAGATTCACATGCGGGTTCACTCCAGAAACCAGAGAGTAATAGTGATCACTGGCCATAGCTAACGGCTATAATCTAAAGTGCCCGAGGTTATAGAGCTCTAAGGGATTAAACCTGTCATTAACTTAGGTAAACAAGCTCATGTGCTGGAGATCAGACTCAGCAGGAAGGGACTCATCATGGCAAGACGGTAGGCTTGGAGCAATCAGATAAAAGACAGAGGAGAGAGAGTTGGTGGGTATCCAAAAGAAAAGTGTGTGCACTATCTCCTGAACAAAGCAAAATCAGAACAGCAATGTATTTGGTAATAGTCTTTATTTACCTTTCCCTCTTGTGTTAAAAAACAATCATTGTGGTGAGAAAACCCCTTTAAACCTAAAGCCTTTTTCTCAAAACTGTCCCAAAGCTAAATCTCACCTTAATACAGTCAGTGGATTTAGGACCCAACCGAAACTAAACAAAGACCAAATCTATTATATTCAAGAAGTACAAACTGTAGAACGGAATGGAACCAAGTGAAGAAACAGCAATAAACTAGAACTTGGCACAACTGAACTAGACAAGAAACAGCAATCCAACACATCGAGACTAGACAGGAGCAATGCTTCTACTCTGCAACAGGCTGCCATTTTCAGCTGAGCCTTATAGCAAATATAAATATACTAATGAGCTCAGGTGAGCAGCCAGGTCAGCGAACATACAAGGATTCTGAGCATTTGACATGTAACCACTCCAAACAAGCACACACAACAGAAAACTGACATGACACAGACACGCCTGCTGAGCTAATAAGCAGTATGAAATGGCAGAGTTCCTGCCATTCATAACAAAGTGCTGAGCACAGTGCAGTACAATGGCTCAGTGGTTAGCACGGTGCAGCACAGTGGCTCAGTAGTTAGCACGGTTCAGTATAGTGGCTCGGTGGTTAGCACAGTGCAGCACAGTGGCTCAGTGGTTAGTACAGTACAGCAAAATGGATCAGTGGTTAGCACGGTGCAGCACAATGGCTCAGTGGTTAGCACAGTGCAGCACAGTGGCTCAGTGGTTAGCACAGTGCAGCACAGGGGATCAGTGGTTAGCACAGTGCAGAACGGCGGCTCAGTGGTTACTACTGTTACCTTGCAGCCCTGCGGTCTTGGGTTCAAATCCCATAAAGGACAACATCTGCAAGAACTCTGTATGTTCTCCCTGTGTTCTCCGGGTTCTCCAGTTTTCCCCACACTCTGAAAACATCCTGATAGCATAGCCTGGAATTCAGACTGTGAGTCCCAACAGGGACAGGGAGTGATGTGACTGATGACAACCTCTGTACAGCGCAGATTGTCGATTGTAGATGTGTGTAGATGACTTAAAGGGGTTGTCTCACTACATCGATTCATCTCACCTCAGTCCTGTTTTCTTGGTTTCATTTTGAATTCAGGGGCGTGTTTACTGGCTTCTACTAGACTGCAGTAGAAGCCAGGTCTGTAGCTATAGCAACCAGTGCAGGCAGCATATCAGGAGAGATCAAACAGGTGTGTAGCTATAGCAACCAGTGCTGGCAGCCTATCAGGAGAGATCACACAGGTCTGTAGCTATAGCGACCAGTGCTGGCAGCCTATCATGAGAGATTGAACAGGCCTGTAGCTATAGCAACCAGTGCTGGCAGCCTATCAGGAGAGATCACACAGGTCTGTAGCTATAGCGACCAGTGCTGGCAGCCTATCAGGAGAGATTGTACAGGTCTTTAGCTATAGCGACCTGAGGAGCTGATGCAGCCCATACAAGAGGGGATATCTAGGAATAGGTAGGACTCTGTTAATGGCTATATATTGCAAAGTGTCTTGTTTTTGCAAGATCTTTAACATAAAAAGCAGCGATCCCTGTAGTGAGACGACCCCTTTAACACTTGATTTAGAGGCAGATTTTCCATGTGGGCGTCCTATGAGACTCAGCACGGAATATAACAGCGCTATAGAAGTGAAGAAGTAACTGTAACACACTCTATACCGACCCATTCAATTTCTGGACATTGTTATTACTGTTCTTTTGCATTTTTTATCCATTTGCAGCAGCGCGGTGTCGTCCGAGCAGCAGTTTGGGAAGGACATGTCACCGAGCGTCCGCGCCTCACATACATCGGCTTAGGTTCCCTCCACCTCCAGAACAAGTCCTGCGAGAATTATATCACAGACAATCATTGGAAGAAGCTAAGCGGCGCTGGAGGGGCGGAAGCTTTTTGGCTGGGGCAGGTTTTCTGCGCGGGACCGCGTTCTAGCCCCTTAATAACAAGTTTAATAAGAACAAGTTTAATAATGCCCGTGCTGTTACCTTGAACTTTGGCTGCTATACAGCGTCCGGGCTCGCCGATGGATTACAAAACCTACTGGCAGCCGTCGCCTGTGATTACGGACGCTGCTGAAATCAAGAAAAATGTGCAGCATAAAACGAAATATGGAAAAAATGAACTTTTTTTAAAGGGGTCAATAGAACACAGTTTACTTATCAGAAATGAGTTGAGATGCGGCCCAGACCTACTCCCTGCCAGCATGTAACATGTCTGCTCTCCATGTTAGGTTAGGTTATTATAAATATTAGACTTAAAGGAGTTGTCCAGCAAACGCCTCCCCTCAAAAACCAAAAAATTCTAGAGAAAAATCTCAAAAAATCTCAGGATAGTTGTAATTTGTGAGTTGTAGTTTGTGCTTTTCCTGGGCTGTGTGTAGCCTCCCTTCTCTGTAGCCGAGCAGCTGCATATCCCATTTGTCTTTGTCCTGTAGAACTACAAGTCCCAGAATCCATTGCTGTACTGTGTCTGCCTTCTTCTCACTCGACCTCAGTGTCAGTGCACATCCCCTGTTTTCTCCCTCATGGCTTCTTGCAGCAAGTACCTGTGAGCGCCACAAGACGCTGGGTGTTTTGGAAGTACAGCGCCTTCCTCTCCTACTGGTGAATTGTTGTATTACACCAACCAACTTGTGTTACCCTGTTTACCTGAAAATAAGACATAGTGCTTTTTTTTTTTTTTTGCAATTCAGAGTTTGGCTGCTTATGCTAATGTTTGTGTTGTAATCACTACAGTATATTAATACAGGTTGATGTTTTGTTCAACAATAAATGTGAATTATTGTTCATAGAAAAAAAACCATCCCCTAAAAATAAGTCTTAGCTCGTCTTTAGGAGCAAAAATTTATATAAGACACGGTCTTTTTTTTTCGGGAAACAGGGTATGTTATACTTGTATTTTTAAAGGGGTTTTCTCACCATGCAGTTTCACAGCCACATGCTGTTCAGACTGTGGGTGGCTCTATAGCACTGATTGACACATAAGCTCTGCTGTTCCTAGCTATTCCTGTTACACTGACAAGTGCAAGAGATTTATAAAGTGTATTACTATTACACCAGGCTGAAGAGCTCTGAAGAGTGTTTACATAGCTAAATGAAAGGCTACTAGAGAGAAGACTCTGCAGGAGGCCACTCGCCATGGTCAGGGTGAGTGACTGACAGCAGCTTAGGGCAATGAGAGCTGAGAGAGAGCAGGGAGGGGTGGGGAGAGAGATGGTCGTAACCAAAGAAATCTACTTTATCTCCTGACCAAAGAAAAATCAAAAAAACAAAGTAGAAAAAGTCTTCAATTATCTATCCCTACATGTTTAAAACTAATCATTGTAGTAAGAAAACCCCTTTAATGTGTTTAAAAAATACAGTATATTGATCTAACACCGGATGAGGAGTATGGCGTTTTGTTATTAGACCACACCCACTGAAATGAGACTAAGCTGCAATACCAGCCACTGCCTATGGACAGAAGTGGCGCTATGGCAGAATTTAAAAAACAAAACAAAACAGATCTTGCCACACAACAGCTGGAATCAAAGCTTATGTTCCTAAAAATAATGAAGGTTTTTGGGACAGATGAATCAGTCCTGTGTAATACTTAGTGAGTGTCAACCTAGCATAGACAGTCTTACAATGCGCCACATGTATCAGTAATGATCAATCTGCTGCAGGTTTACACTGACTAGTCTAACTTTACATCTTGTATTAGTTATGCTACTTTATGGCAAAAACTGCGGCAAAATTTTGGTGCATAGCGTCACATACTAAGCCCTGCCCCTTTCTTCAAAGCCACACCCCTTTGTCAAAGTCACCCCCCTTGTTGATAGAAGAGGTGCAGAAGCGTATATAAACTATCTAAATAATAAATTCAGCACAAAGCATATATGACAGTATTTGGGCAAAAATTCTGGCACAAATTCTGGTGTAATTACCATAATTATTGCGCCCCATAGGTTTTAGGTTCAAATCCTCCAGTTGGGATCTCTTACTAGATGATCAACAAATGCTCTCACCTGTTTGGCAACAAGAGACGGAGAAGAGCGCCGCTTGTTCCTGGAAATCAGAGTTCTGAGTAATTTGCCGGATAACCTTGCCCAGAGATATCCTGACACAACATTGGTAACTTTACACCAAATCCGGGGTCCTAGAATGACTCGGTGCACGGCCCTCGCAGGTCTTAAGCTCTCAAGGATATTGGAACATAATAAGCTCAACAGGTAATTACATTAAAGGAAAGTGTCAAACCGGATGAAGATAAAGAGGCGACGAGGAGGAGGTATCACTGCCTGACCTTCCTATTGAGGCCCAGGCCCTCCACTTCCAAGTAATGAGAGTTTCCTACTGAGCAATGACCAAAGCAGCCAAGAAAATTACAACAATATTTGACAGGTTAAAGGGGAACTCTCATCACATTGATTATATCAACCTGCTCAGCTCCTACTGCTCTTTAAAATGGGACCAGCAGGTCAGATCGTAGTTACATAGCCCCTGTAGGTGGTTATATATATGCCCCCTGTAGATAGTCACTTACCCCCTGTAGGTGGTTATATATATTCCCCCTGTAGATAGTCACTTACCCCCTGTAGGTGGTTATATATATGCCCCCTGTAGATAGTCACTTACCCCCTGTAGGTGGTTATATATATTCCCCCTGTAGATAGTCACTTACCCCCTGTAGGTGGTTATATATATTCCCCCTGTAGATAGTCACTTACCCCCTGTAGGTGGTTATATATATTCCCCCTGTAGATAGTCACTTGCCCCCTGTAGGTGGTTATATATATGCCTCCTGTAGATGGTCACTTACTCCCTGTAGGTAGTTATATATATGCTCCCTGTAGATAGTAACTTACCCCCTGTAGGTGGTTATATATATGCCTCCTGTAGATAGTCACTTACCCCCTGTAGGTAGTTATATATATGCCTCCTGTAGATAGTCCCTTACCCCCTGTAGGTAGTTATATATATGCTCCCTGTAGATAGTAACTTACCCCCTGTAGGTTGTTATATATATGCCCCCTGTAGATAGTTATATGTATGCCCCCTGTAGGTAGTCACTTATCCCCTGTAGGTAGATATATATATGCCCCCTGTAGGTAGTCACTTACCCCTTGTAAGTAGTTATATATATGCCCCCTGTAGATGGCCACTTACTCTCTCTAGGTAGTTATATATATGTCCCCTCTAGGTAGTTATATATACACCCCCTGAAGATAGTCACTTACCTCCTGTAGGTAGTTATATATACCCCCTGTAGATAGTCACTTACCCCGTAGATAGTTATATATATACCACCTGTAGTTATATATATGCCCCCTGTAGATAGTCACTTACTCCCTGTAGTTAGTTACATATATGGCCCCTGTAGATAGTCACTTACCCCTGTAGATAGTTATATATATATGCCACCTGTAGTTATATGTATGTCCCCTGTAGGTAGTTATATATATGTCCTCTGTAGGTAGTCACTTACCCCCAGATAGTTATATCTATGCCCCCTGTAGGTGGTTATATATATATGTCCCCTGTAGATAGTCACATACCCCATGTAGGTAGTTATATTATTATTATTTATTTTAAAGCGCCATTGATTCCAGGGCGCTGTACATTCGAGGGGGTTACATACATTACATAAGTCAAACGAGTACAGTGATAAGGGATAATGACAATTGGCACGACAGAGGGAGAGAGGACCCTACCCGCGAGGGCTTACAATCTACAAGGAGGGGGAAAGAGACAGAAGGTGAGGGGCAGACATGTCTGTGGAGGAAGTAGTGACAAGTTTAGTGAAGGTTATAGGCAAGCCTGAAGAAATGGGTTTTCAGGTTGCTTTTGAAGCTGGTGAAAGTGGAGGAGAGTCTGATGTGTTGGGGCAGTGAGTTCCAGAGTGTGGGTGAAGCACGGGAGAAGTCTTGGAGACGGTTATGTGAGGAGCTGATAAGGGGAGAGCAGAGGAGAAGGTCCTGTGAGGAGCGGAGAGTGCGTGGGGGGAGATATTTGGAAATTAGGGCAGAGATGTATGGAGGGGAGAGGTCATGGAGAGCCTTGTAGGTCATGGTTAGTAACTTGAAATGAATTCGCTGGGCAATGGGAAGCCAGTGAAGGGATTGGCAGAGGGGAGAGGCAGAGGAGTAGCGAGGAGAGAGGTGGATAAGACGGGCAGCAGAGTTAAGGATGGATTGGAGGGGAGCGAGGGTGCTAGCTGGGAGGCCACTGAGAAGGATGTTGCAGTAGTCTAGGCGGGAGATGACAAGGGCATGGACCAGCATTTTTGTAGTGTCATAGTTGAGGAATGAGCGGATGCGAGAGATGTTTTTCAGGTGGAGGCGGCAGCAGAGGTGAGGGTTTGGATGTGTGGTTTGAAAGATAGAGCGGAGTCTAGGATTACCCCAAGGCAGCGGGCTTGTCCCCTGTAGATAGTCACATACTCCATGTAGGTAGTTATATATATGTCCCCTGTAGGAAGTTATATATATGTCCCCTGTAGGTAGTTATATATATCCCCCCTGTAGGTAGTTATATATATCCCCCCTGTAGATAGTTATATGTATGCCCCCAGTAGGTAGTTATATGCCCCTCTGTAGATAGTTATATGTATGCCCCCTGTAGGTAGTTATATATATGCCCCCTATAGGTAGTTATATGCCCCTCTGTAGATAGTTATATATATCCCCCCTGTAGGTAGTTATATGTATGCCCCCTGTAGGTAGTTATATGCCCCTCTGTAGATAGTTGAAGGCTCCCTGTAGGTAGTTATATATGCCCCACACAGGTAGATAGGCAGGCTAATAAAAAAAATAATAAAAAGTTACCTCTCCTGATCCCCTGCCGAGCTGCTGGCTCCAGGAGCTGAGTGTCCCATAAGACCAAGCGTTGCAGTGGGCTTAACAAGACCATTGCATTAAACCCTCTGTGATGTTGATCTGTAAATGTATATACAATGATTGGGAAAGCAGGGACGGTAATGAACTGGCGAAGCAGCTGCACACTTTGTATGCAGCCGCTGATCATGCACGGGCGTCTTTTAAGGGTTTGTTCACACTGCGTTTTTGGATAAGATTTCAGGTCCGTGTTGGTACCGAAAATCACATCCCAAAACGCTGCATCGATCGGATCCTAAATGGATCCAACCCGTATCCAGCATGCATACTTTATTATAGGGCTCCTGCTGCGTCTTTGGGATCAAGAATTGACAGGACAATTCCTGGAACGGATCCGAAAGACGGAATGAGACGCATCAGAGATCACTCATGTGAACGCCCACGCGTGTTTCATATTAAAAGCAATGTGAAATCACACTGCTATTTGTTAGATACGTGTTTGGGTCCGTTTAGGGTCTGAAACATAGATCCAAACACGCAGCTAAAAGCGTATGTAACACGGAGTAAAACACGCCGTGTGAACATACCCTAACGGCTGCAGATGCAGATCCTTTGGAGCCTGGGGCCGACGTGGATTGGTGGTTGGGGACCCCTACTATTAACTCCTTAACCACCGCCCACTGTCTTTTGACGTCGGGCATTTCAGGTCGTTCGTCTGCAGCGACACCTTTTGCCGTTGCTGCAGACATCGGAGTTTGTGGCCCCCGGGGCCGCAGCAGCGCTGAGATCGGAGCTGTACTACACAGCCCCAATCCCAGTGCAGCTCCTGCGAGCACCGGGTAGTAGAGGAAACCTCTGCTCCCCGGTGCTTTAACCCTTTGATTGCTGCAGTTCGTCACCGCAGCGCAATCAAAGGGTTTCCCTGCTCTGTCAGGTGATCGGGACCGGGAACGGCTGCACAGTCAGCCCTGGGGACCTAGAGTGGCCCCAAGGCTGTCTATGTATTAAGGCAGCGATCAGGGCAGACTGTGAGCTCCCCTGATCACTGCCTGTGTCAGACTGACACAGATTATAATGTATTAGCATATATAAATGTGTAAAAAAAAAAAAAGTAAACCAGTTCTCCCTTCATGTGATTTAAAAAAAAAAAGTAAAAAACATAAAAAGTGTAAAAAAGAATAAAAAAATAATAAAATAAAAATAAACATTTAATAAAAAAATAATTGTGCATACATTACACACACACACAAAAAAAACTACACCTATTAGGTATCCACACGACCGTAATAACCTTCAGAATTAATCTAACAAGTTATTAAGTGTGAAATGTGAATGGTGTAAAAAAAAAAAAAAAAAATTGAAAAAAAAATTCAGCAATTATTTATAAGTGAACTTAAACTATTCCCCCATAAAGTACAACTTGTCTCGAATAAAACGAGGCCTCAACCAACTGCGTCATTGAAAAAAATTAAAAAGTTACAACTGTTGAAACGTAAGGAGGCAAAAACTAAAAAAATGTTCTGGTCATTAAAGGGGTTGTCTCACTACGAAGATCATAGTTGAAAATGTGGGGACCAAAAATCGAAGGATGTACGTCCTTGGTTACTATTGGCAAAGTGCTACGGTTTTAGAGAACGGGCTGGTTTACATGTGCTTAGCAACGGTGTTTGTTTACTGGTCAGGGAAGCATTCTGTCCTGCCCAGGTCGTGCACATGCAAAGGAAAGGCAGTGAAGAGGAGGGGCAGGGATGTGTGTATTGGTAGGCAAGGAGGAGAAGCAGTGAGAGGACTTGCAGGGGGGTTGTGCGTATTGTATCCTCTTCACTGCCTCTCCTCCATCCCTGTGGCTGCCAATACACACATCCCTGTTGCTGCCAATACACCATCCCCCGCTCTTCACTGCCTCTTGTCCCTGCATGTCGCTGCCAATGCACACAACCCCCCTGCAAGTCCTCTCACTGCCTCTCCTCCTTGCCTGCCAATACACACATCCCTGCCCCTCCTCTTCACTGCCTTTCCTTTGCATGTGCACGACCTGGGCAGGACAGAATGCTTCCCTGACCAGTAAACAACCGCCGTTGCTAAGCACATGTAAACCAGCCCGTTCTCTAAAACCGTAGCACTTTGCCAATAGTAACCAAGAACGTACATCCTTAGATTTTTGGTCCCCACATTTTCAACTATAATCTTCGTAGTGAGACAACCCCTTTAAGTACTTTTCAGGCGTTCGGCTTAAGGCAGGGGTGTCAAACTCGTTTTCATCGGGGGCCATATCAGCCTCACGGCGTACCTTAAAGGGCCTTAAACGGCCGACATAATTTTAGAACTACTTGTAGGTAAATAAGTGGCTATAAAGCCCCCTGTAGGTGACAGTTATATCTGCCCATGTAGGTAGATAGGTATTTTTGCCCCCTGTAGCCAGATAGTAATATGCCCCATATAGAAAGGGAGATGCCCCACATAACCCCCCGGTAGCCAGGGAGATGCCCTATAGTCCCCCAGTAGCCATGTAGATGCCCCATATAGTCCGCCAGTAGCCAGGCAGATGCCCCATAGTCCGCCAGTAGCCAGGCAGATGCCCCATAGTCCCCCAGTAGCCAGGCAGATGCCCCATAGTCCCCCAGTAGCCAGGCAGATGCCCCATAGTCCCCAGTAGCCAGGCAGATGCCCCATAGTCCCCCAGTAGCCAGGCAGATGCCCCATAGTCCCCAGTAGCCAGGCAGATGCCCCATAGTCCCCAGTAGCCAAGCAGATGCCCCATAGTCCCCCAGTAGACAGGCAGATGCCCCATAGTCCTCAGTAGCCAGGCAGATGCACCATAGGCCCCCAGTAGCCAGACAGATGCCCCAGTAGCCAGGCAGATGCCACAGTAGCCAGGCAGATGCCACAGTAGCCACACAGATGCCCCATAGTCCCCAGTAGCCAGGCAGATGCCCCATGGTCCCCAGTAGCCAGGCAGATGCCCCAGTAGCCCCCTCAGTAGCCAGGTAGATGCCCCAGTAGCCAGGCAGATGCCCCAGTAGCCAGGCAGATGCCCCAGTAGCCCCCTCAGTAGTCAGGCAGATGCCCCAGTAGCCAGGCAGATGCCCCAGTAGCCCACTCAGTAGCCAGGCAGGTGCCCCAGTAGCCCCCTCAGTAGCCAGGCAGATGCCCCAGTAGCCCCCTCAGTAGCCAGGCAGATGCCCCAGTAGCCCCCTCAGTAGCCAGGCAGATGCCCCCTAATGATTATAAAATTAAAAAACAGCTACTTACCTCGTGTCCGTGCAGCGCGGTCCGGGAGCTGTGTATGGTGTAAGCAGCGTGACGTCACGCCGCTTACGCCCGCACGCAGCTCCCAGAGATCTCCTCGGCGGCAGAGGCTGCCGGCGAGGAGACCCAGCGTCACAGGGGGCGTGAGTAAAGCGGCGCGTCACGCCCCTGCGACGCTGTCTGTATAGCGCTCACCGAGCGTTGTACATACAAAGGGAGAAGGTGGGAGGGAAACGATCCCTCCTGCCTTCTCCCTGTACTAGCTGACTGACTGTGGTAAAACAGCCGTGCGGAGTCAGGGAGATCGCAGGTCGCAAAACACAAGGCCGCGGGCCGGATGTGGCCCGCGGCCTTGTGTTTGACATCTGTGGCTTAAGGGGTTAAATGACATACTATGTGATCTGCTGGTCCCGTGATAAAGAGCAGTAGGAGCTGAGCAGGTTGATATAATCAATGTGATGAGAGTTCCCCTTTAACCTGTCAAATATTGTTGTAATTTTCTTAAAATTCGCACTTGCCTACTCCGGTCATTTTCAGGAGGAAACTCTCATTACGTAGAGGGCCTGTGCCTCACGGAGCCTCCTCAATAGAATATGTCATCAAGTAACAAATAACATGCCCCGAACGCTTAGGCTATGTTCACACGGGGTAATTTCGGCGCGCATTTTGCCGTGTATTTGCGCTCTAATACGGGCGAGATGCGCGCCGAAATTACGGAAAACCATAGTTCTCATACAATACGATCGAATTGTACGTGCGGGGAGATAAGTGACACGTCAATTACTTCCGGCGAATACGTGCCGCGAGTAATGCATGTCTATGGGGCCGGCGGGCTGCCCCCCCTGCGTCTCAGGAGTACACGCTGATCAGAGCAAGCCCCTGAAGCACACGGTGTACTGCGGCGCAGTGAACATAGCCTTACGCGTTTCACGTCGTGGAGGATCTTGGAATAAATCATAGTGAAAACTCGAAAAATTTTGGGCATGGAATTGTAGCGAGCTCTAGGATATAGATCTCATGTGATTTATACCGAAAAGGTGAACTTCATAAACACCACCCCTCAAAATTGGCGCAGTTGCGTTTTTTTTTCTTCCTCACAGTCCACCCCACCAGGAATTTTTGGGGGTTTCCCAGTACATTTACCATCAAGGGTATGTTCACACGGTGTCTTTGCTGACCATATTTCGGGGTGTGATTGCGCTGCAATACGCCCAAAGCACGTCCCGCACATACAGTAATTCATAGCTCTCCCGTACCTTGAATGTGGTAAATGATGTAGTGTGAACCCAGCGTCAAAAAAGCACATCTTGTCCCGCAGAAATCAAGCCCTCGCACGTCTAGGTAGATGGAAACATGGAAAAACAAAAAGTTCTGGCTCTTGGAAGTCGCAAGGAAAAAAACAAACGCGACATAACAAAAAATCGCTGCGGCAGGAAGGGTTAGGCTATGTTCAAACGGGTGTTCGGGAGTTGCGCTAATACACGTATACTCCCGCAATGCGGTGGGGCTGGCAGCCCGCCGGCCCCCGGAGACATGTCACTTATCTCCCCGTGCGTACAATATGATCGTATTGTCCGAGCGGGGAGAGGAGGCGAAATCCATAGTTCTCTATGAGAACTGTCTGAACCTGATGAGCTAAAGCGAAGGTTGTGGACTGCCACGTGCTACAAACGCAGACTCAAGAATCAATGCACTGGGCCTTATTCATCACTAAGATGTGAAAGAATAAGACCAATCAAAGCCAATAGCAACCAGAGCCCATAGCAACCAATCAGAGCCCATAGCCACCAACCAGAGCCCATAGCAACCAATTAGAGCTCATAGCAACCAATCAGAGCCCATAGCAACCAATCAGAGCACATAGCCACCAACCAGAGCCCATAGTAACCAATCAGAGCTCATAGCAACCAATCAGAGCCCATAGCCACCAACCAGAGCCCATAGTAACCAATCAGAGCTCATAGCAACCAATCAGAGCCCATAGCAACCAATCAGAGCCCATAGCCACCAACCAGAGCCCATAGTAACCAATCAGAGCCCATAGCAACCAATCAGAGCCCATAGCAACCAATCAGAGCTCATAGCAACCAATCAGAGCCCATAGCCACCAATCAGAGCCCATAGCAACCAATCAGAGCTCATAGCAACCAATCAGAGCTCATAGCAACCAATCAGAGCCCATAGCAACCAATCAGAGCCCATAGCAACCAATCAGAGCTCATAGAAACCAATCAGAGCCCATAGCAACCAATCAGAGCTCATAGAAACCAATCAGAGCCCATAGCAACCAATCAGAGCCCATAGCAACCAATCAGAGACAATGGCGACCAATCAGAGCTCATAGCAACTAATCAGAGCTCATAGAAACCAATCAGAACTCATAGCGACCAATCAGAGCCCATAGCAACCAATCAGAGCTCATAGAAACCAATCAGAGCTCATAGCAACCAATCAGAGCCCATACCCACCAATCAGAGCCCACAGCAACCAATCACAATGGCGACCAATCAAGGAACATAGTAACCAATTAGAGCCCATAGCTATGAGCTCTGATTGGTTGCTGTGAGTTCTGATTGGTTGCTATGAGTTCTGATTAGTTGCTATGAGCTCTGATTGGTTGCTATGGGCTCTGATTGGTTGCTATGGATGCTGATTGTTGCTATGGGTGCTGATTGGTTGCTATGAGTTCTGATTGTTTTTTATGGGCTCTGATTGGTTCCTATGCGCTGTTATTGGTTGCTATGGACACTGATTGGTTACTATGAGCTGTAATTGGTTGCTATGAACTATGATTGGTTGCTATGGACTCTGATTGGTTGCTATGGGCTCTGATTGGATGCTATGCGCAACCAGTTTGTTATAAATGAGGTTTCGGGTCCGTTCTTGGGATGGCTGCAGGTCGCAGAAGTGCTTGATGCTTGTTCAAGTCCCCGATAGGGTTTAATGTGAAAATGATAAAAAAATATATATATATTTTTTTTAATTAACTTTAAAACAGATTAAAACACATTTTGCAAATGACAAAAAAAAATAAAAGTTTCTCAGACTCGGTTTTGCGGTGCCCGTAAGTCTAATCTATTAAAGTATCACATCATTTATCCATTTGGGTGAACACAATAGAGGAACAGAAAATCTGATTTTTTTTTTTCTCCATTTGTTTCTTTCGTCATTTCACATTCCCTAAAAATTGGAATAAGAAGTAATCGTTAAGTCGCCTGCATCCAGGAATGGAGCCATTAAAAAGTACACGTCAGCCCGCAAAATACGAGCCCGCACTCTGAGTGAAGCGTGAACGACATAAAAAAACCCACAAAAGTGACACATCGGTGTTTTGTGGGGGTTATTTTGCATGTTGCGTCCCACATAGGGTTTATTTCTCATTGTTTCCCAGTAGATTATACAGTGCGGTCCATGGCGCCATTACAACGTCCATCCTGACCCGCAAAAAACAAGCCCTCGTATGTCATGTAGATGGAATGATAAAAAACAGTGATGGCTCTTGTAAAGGGGGGAGTAAACAAAAAGCGACAGTAAGGGGGTTGAACGGGGGTGGGGTGGGGGGTGGTTTACAATACAAAAAATAGATTAAAAATAATTCTGTGGAGCAGGTTCATATATTCCTGATAGGAACTAGACAGAGGGCAATGGGCAGGGCTTTTATTTCAGAGAAGTTGTTGGAAAAGGGGTGATCTAAGTCCTGCTCTGACCCAGGCCTCATCTCTGGGGTCTATGAGGGTGGGGGTTCTCAGTCATATCCAGAACTTTTACCACAATGACGTCACTCTGCCGCGCCCACCCGTGACGTCACGGCAACGCTGATTCCCGCCGGCCCCGGGTCGCGCGCGCGCGGTGCTTATATATATAGAGTGGGCGTGTCATCGCCATGGAAACGCAGCGCGTGCGGAGCCGCGGCCAACGGCACAAACGGTGTTCGCCAGGTAAACGGCAGCCAGCGCGTCTGTGAGCAACGGGCGGCGGACGGTGCTGAGGTGTTTGGCCGCCTACCGCCATATATGTGCCTATAGTCACCTAGAGGGATGCATAGTGCAGTATATACACATATAACACTCACCTACCTTCTTATATGTGTCTATAGTCACCTACAGGGATGCATAGTGCAGTATATACACATATAACACTCTCAGACCGCCATATATGTGTCTATATTCAACTAGAGGGATGCATAGTGCAGTATATACACATATAACACTCACCTACCTTCTTATATGTGTCTATAGTCACCTACAGGGATGCATAGTGCAGTATATAGACATATAACACTCACCTACCTCTTATATGTGTCTATAGTCACCTACAGGATGATATGCAGTATATAACATAACTACTACCGCCTTATATGTGTCTATAGTCACCTACAGGGATGCATAGTGCAGTATATACACAGCTATACACATAACACTCACCTACCGCCATATATGTGTCTATAGTCACCTAGAGGGATGAATAGTGCAGTATATACACATATAACACTCACCTACCTTCTTATATGTGTCTATAGTCACCTACAGGGATGCATAGTGCAGTATATACACAGCTATACACATAACACTCACCTACCGCCATATATGTGCCTATAGTCACCTAGAGGGATGAATAGTGCAGTATATACACATATAACACTCACCTACCTTCTTATATGTGTCTATAGTCACCTACAGGGATGCATAGTGGATTATATTCACATCTATAAACATATCAGTCTGATAGCGCCATATATGTGCCTATAGTCACCTAGAGGGATGCATAGTGCAGTATATATACATATAACACTCACCTACCGCCATATATGTGCCTATAGTCACCTAGAGGGATGCATAGTGCAGTATATACACAGCTATACACATAACACTCACCTACTGCCATATATGTGCCTATAGTCACCTAGAGGGATGCATAGTGCAGTATATACACAGCTATACACATAACACTCACCTACTGCCATATATGTGCCTATAGTCGCTTAGAGGGATGAATAGTGCAGTATATATACACATAACACTCACCTACCGCCTTATATGTGTCTATAGTCACCTACAGGGATGCATAGTGCAGTATATACACAGCTATACACATTACACACACTACCGCCATATATGTGCCTATAGTCACCTAGAGGGATGCATAGATGCAGTATATACACAGTATACATAACACTCACCTACTGCCATATATGTGCCATAGTCACCTAGAGGGATGCATAGTGCAGTATATACACAGCTATACACATAACACTCACCTACTGCCATATATGTGCCTATAGTCGCTTAGAGGGATGAATAGTGCAGTATATATACACATAACACTCGCCTACCGCCTTATGTGTCTATAGTCACCTAGAGGGATGAATAGTGCAGTATATATACATATAACACTCACCTACTGTCATATATGTGTCTATAGTCACCTAGAGGGATGAATAGTGCAGTATATACACATAACACTCACCTACCGCCTTATATGTGTCTATAGTCACCTACAGGGATGCATAGTGCAGTATATACACAGCTATACATATAACACTCACCTACCGCCATATATGTGTCTATAGTCACCTAGAGGGATGAATAGTGCAGTATATATACACATAACACTCACCTACCGCCTTATGTGTCTATAGTCACCTAGAGGGATGAATAGTGCAGTATATATACATATAACACTCACCTACCGCCATATATGTGTCTATAGTCACCTAGAGGGATGCATAGTGCAGTATTACACAGCTATAATATAACACTCACCTACCGCCATATATGTGTCTATAGTCACCTAGAGGGATGAATAGTGCAGTATATATACACATAACACTCACCTACCGCCTTATGTGTCTATAGTCACCTAGAGGGATGAATAGTGCAGTATATATACATATAACACTCACCTACCGCCATATGTGTCTATAGTCACCAAGGAGGATGAGTAGTGCAGTATATATACATATAACACTCACCTACCGCCATATATGTGTCTATAGTCACCAAGGGGGATGACTAGTGCAGTATATACACATATAGCACTCACCTACCGCCATATATGTGTCTATAGTTACCTAGAACAATGAATAGTGCAGTATATATACACAGCTATACAAATAACACTCATCTATCGCCCATGTGTCTATAGTCACCTAGAGAGATGAATAGTACAGTATTTACACATATAACATTCAACTACCGCCATATATGTGTCTGTAGTCACCTAGAAGGATGAGAAGTGCAGTATATACACATATAACACTCACCTACTGCCATATATGTGTCTATAGTCACCTAGAGGGATGAATAGTGCAGTATATACACAGCTATACATATAACACCTACCGCCCTATGTGTGTGTCTAGTTACCTAGAACAATGAATAGTGCAGTATATATACACATAACACTCACCTACTGCCTTATGTGTCTGTAGTCACCTAGAGGGATGAATAGTGCAGTATATATACAAATAACACTCACCTACTGCCCTATGTGTGTCTATAGTTACCTAGAACAATGAATAGTGCAGTATATATACATATAACACTCACCTACTGCCCTATGTGTGTCTATAGTTACCTAGAACAATGAATAGTGCAGTATATATGTATCCAAGGGTCGCACTCCGTGTCCTATCCAATGAATAAACCTCACGCTAGATCACGAGCTTGTGCTCCAGACATGGAAATACATCTTCTCCAGGGTCGTCTTGATTGAAAAAAAATCCAATGTTTATTTAGAAAAAAAACATGGTAAAAGTAGTCCTGGATCTATCGCATCACAAATCGCACTTCGTGCACCAATTGGCTGACGCGTTTCGGATTGCCTGATCCTCTATCGTAGCATCCTATCCAGTCACATGGATTGATGCAGGTGTTGTCCGCCCTTCGCCCCCCCGAGTCTTGCGCTGCTTTCACGCGACGCAGTTCCCCCTTGCCGTGCTACAATTAAACCGCCTCTCTTACCAGCGAGCTCCTTTCCGTTCTCTTCATTGTTTTATGAGGTGTGACGAGCGAGCAGTCAGGCCATGTTCACACGTCGATGGAGTCCAACTTGTTTCCTCAGCAGAAATCCGAGGCGACACTTCAGGATCCACTTAAAAGAAAGAACACCTTTTTTTTCTTCTCTGTGCCACACATTTTAACCCCTTCCTGGTTAGTCGGATTTTCTATTGCGGTCTATGGGGCACAGGTTACAGTCGGATTTTCTATTGAGGTCTAAGGGGCACAGGTTACAGTCGGATTTTCTATTGAGGTCTAAGGGGCACAGGTTACAGTCGGATTTTCTATTGAGGTCTAAGGGGCACAGGTTACAGTCGGATTTTCTATTGAGGTCTAAGGGGCACAGGTTAGTCGGATTTTCTATTGAGGTCTACGGGACGCTGGTTACAGTCGGATTTTCTATTGCGGTCTACGGGACGCTGGTTACAGTCGGATTTTCTATTGAGGTCTACGGGGCGCTGGTTACAGTCGGATTTTCTATTGCGTTCTATGGGGCGCTGGTTACAGTCGTATTTCTATTTAGGTATATGGGGCGCTGGTTAAAGTAGGATTTTATATTTAGGTCTTTGTGGAACAGGTTACAGTCAGATTTTCTCTTGCGGTCTATGGGGCACTGGTTACAGTCGGATTTTCTATTGCGGTCTATGGGGCACGGGTTTTAGTCGGATTTTCTGTTGTATTCTATGGGGCACTGATTACAGTCGGATTTTCTCTTGCGGTCTATGGGGCGCTGGTTACAGTCGGATTTTCTATTGCGGTCTGTGGGGCGCTGGTTACAGTCGGATTTTCTTTTGCGGTCTATGGGCATTGATTACGCTCGGATTTTCTCTTGCGGTCTATGGGGCGCTGGTTACAGTCGGATTTTCTCTTGCGGTCTATGGGGCACTGGTTACAGTCGGATTTTCTCTTGCGGTCTATGGGGCACTGGTTACAGTCGGATTTTCTATTGCGGTCTATGGGGCACTGGTTAGTCGGATTTTCTGTTGTATTCTATGGGGCACTGATTACAGTCGGATTTTCTCTTGCGGTCTATGGGGCGCTGGTTACAGTCGGATTTTCTATTGAGGTCTTAGGGGCACTGGTTACAGTCGGATTTTCTATTGCTGTCTATGGGGCACTGGATACAGTCAGATTTTCTATGGGCCTGCGGGAGTATGCGCTGATTAGCAGACTCCCCGAACACCTGGTGTAATTGCGGGGCGTACTGTACAACCTGCAGTTAAGCCGTGTGAACTTACCCTAGGGGTATAGATGGTGCTGTTCCTCTGTTCTTGGGTAATCTTCATGGCTCCTCGAACCAGTGACCTTTCTCTTGGGAATCAGCCTAATAACACACAGTAATAAGAAGAAAAAGATTGTCCAAGCACCAGGAGCAAAAGAGTAACAATGCAGTTACAGGAAAGAATCTGAAGAACTAAGCAGATGCTAAATAGTTGCAGGTCAAAGTTATGTATGAGAGCCGAGGGGATTGTCTATAAAATGATGGGAGTCTCAGGGTCACAGCTGTAGTGGATGGTGAGATACGAAGCCTGAAAGTCACAAGGGCAGAACATTGTTACCCTTTTGCTTCTCGGTGTAAAATTATATTTATTGGATAAAAGTTTAGAACAGAAAAAAACGTAAAATGTTATAAAGGTGCAAAATGCTGCAGTAAGTGGGAAAAACCATTTCCAACAAAACCGTCGTGAATAACATTTGTGGAGTCTGTGAATTTGTTCTGAGAAATAGTATCGCCTCCATCAGATCCTGCATACATGACCTCACATCTGACCTCATTATTTCCAGGCTAGAGAACGGCCTCTCTACACTAACTTGGGGGAAAAGCGGTGACCACAGGGGCAACATCTCTAACAATGTCAGGGTATAAAGGAATTGCCTCAGCCACAATCGGTTTTGATGAACGATTGATCTTCAACTTCTTTGAGAACAAGTGAAACATTTTCCTGAAATCTGTTTGCCCTGGGAGCGGGATCTTTCCCCCGGGCAGCGCTTTGCCTGCTCCATGTCATCAATTACACTCCTCATGTGATGAGGCTGAAGATCTGGGAGCAGTAGCACTGGCCGGGCCCAACTCCTCTTGCTCTTTGCATCGAACTAACTGGACCAACTTATTATATATTTTGGGAGTCGGTCCATTTTATAACGACTCCCTCTCCACAGCCCTGGTTGTGGTGCAGTTGTCGCTGATCAGCCGAGATCCGCACGGCAATAACCTCATGTAATTTTATTTAAATAGCTGCAGGCTTCCGGCAAACGCACAGAACGGCCTTTACAAGGGTCTGTGCATCCGGGGTGAGGCCACGTGGAGCGGGCGGTTTTCAGATACATTTTTAATGTCCGGGTGGCTTTGCAGGTGAACCCCTTAAGGACCTGCCTATTTTTGGATTTGTGGGGGTGGGGTTTCGCTCCCCACCTGAATGACCCATAAGTGCACGTCCACCTGAAAAAAATACTCGTCAGATTCCGAATCCTAAAACCGTATCGTACGAGTATTTGAACCAGGGCTGTGGAGTCGGCAAGTCGAAGCCCGACTCCGACTCCTCAATTTCCCAAACCTCCGACTCCTGACTCCCTCATACACGGCGCATGTTTAAGTGATAACGTTACTGTAGTAAATTGGTAAAATCAGGCTCTTTATCACCTTATGATACAATAATCAAGCTATTTAGGTAGAACAGACACTGACAAGCAAAAGGGTAACAATGTTTTGATCTTTTGAACACTTGTGGGTAGAGTTGATGAAAAAGCTGTATTTGTATCCAAGTCCAGTCTGCACCAACATTGGGAAAGTGTAGAAGAGACTGAGGATCAGGTTTCGGGTGAGACCTGCTTGAATCTGATCCAGAGCCCAGAAGGATTCAGGCAGAGCTGAAAACCAAAGGCAGATTTACCAAATAATAACAAAATAATAAAAAATAACACTTTGATTTTTAGGAGCAAAACAGTAACAATGCAGTTACAGGAAAGAATCTGCAGAACTGAGCAGATGCTAAATACTTTCAAGTCACATTTATGTATAAGATCAGTAAGATGATTGTATATAAAATTACAGTAGCCTCATGCACATAGCTGTAGTGGATGGAGAGATATGGAGCCTGAAAGTCACAAGTTCAAAGCAATGTTACCATTTTGCTTGTCAGTGTAAAATATATTTATTGGATATGACTTTAGGACACAAAAAAATTGTAAATATGCAAAACACTGCAGGAACATTTGTGGAGTCTCTGAATTTGTTGTGAGAAATAGTATTTCCTCCCATCAGATCCTGCATACATGACCTCACATCTGACCTCATTATTTCCAGGCTAGAGAACGGCCTCTCTACACTAACTTGGGTTCGGGGCAAAGCGGTGACCACAGGGGCAACATCTCTAACAATGTCGGGGTATAAAGGAATCGCCTCAGCCACAGTCGGTTTTGATGAATGGTTGATCTTCTACTTCTTTGAAAGCAGGTGAAAAATTTTGCTGAAATCCGTTTGTCCTGGGAGCAGAATATTTTCCCCTGGGGCAGCGCTTTGCCTGCTCCATGTCATCAATTACACTCCTCATGTGATGAGGCTGAAGATATGGGAGCAGTAGCACTGGCCGGACCCAATTCCTCTTGCTCTTTGCATCGAACTAACTGGACCAACTTATTATATATTTTGCAGGAGTCGGAGTCGTCATAAAATGGACCGACTCCGACTCCCAAAATATATAATAAGTTGGTCCAGTTAGTTCGATGCAAAGAGCAAGAGGAATTGGGTCCGGCCAGTGCAAAATAGCCTCCGACTCCACAGCCCTGGTTTTAACTCTGTTCTAGTTTTTTGTTGCAGATTTCCACCGTGCTTTGACGCGTTTTTCGGATTTGGTTTCTGGTAGATTTTCCTGTCGTCCCATTGACTTCAATAGTACATTTTCTGTTTCATGGCGGAAGACTGAACACGTTCAAAGTTTTTTGTTTTTTTTTATAAAAACCACCGGCTTGGAAATCCGACCTCAGAAAATCCGAGTTGTGTGGAATTGGACGTGGACTTTTATTTGAGGCCGACGGGAATGGTTTGCAGTCTGTTTTTGATGGCTTTTAAAATCTGAATCCACGGGGGTTTCCGACTGTAAATCATTGTCATGTGGACGGATCCTTGGGATATGCTCACACGGCGAGTTGGGGCGGATACCTGTGCGCACCGCAATCCGCCTGCTGTTCTAAGTACAAGATGACCAGTGTGTATTTTCAACAGCGCTCCAGCCTGGATCCCATTCACTTTTGTTTTCCCTGGCGTGACTGTTTAGTTTGTTCTGTTGGAGCCGTGTGATGCTCACATTTTCTTGCAGCCAGCAGTGTAGTTTCTTTTGGTACCAATTTCAAGCATGTGCATTTTTTTTAATCACTTTTTTTTCCGGGAGCCTGAATAGAGAAAAAAAAGTGCAATTCTGGCTTTTTAAAATTTTTTTTTATGGCATTCACTGGTTAAGATAAAAAAAAAATGGCTGGTGATGTCACTCCCTGCTGTGTCTTATCTCCTCTCTGCTCTAGCAGTGGTCAGGATGGTGATGTCACTCCCTGCTGTGTCTTATCTCCTCTCTCCTCTAGCAGTGGTCTGGATGGTGACGTCACTCCCTGCTATGTCCTCTCTTCTCTAGCAGTGGTCAGGATGGTGATGTCACTCCCTGCTGTGTCTGATCTCCTCTCTCGGCTCTAGCAGTGGTCGGGATGGTGATGTCACTCCCTGCTGTGTCTTATCTCCTCTCTCCTCTAGCAGTGGTCAGGATGGTGATGTCACTCCCTGCTGTGTCTTATCTCCTCTCTCCTCTAGCAGTGGTCAGGATGGTGATGTCACTCCCTGCTGTGTCTTATCTCCTCTAGCAGTGGTCGGGATGGTGATGTCACTCCCTGCTGTGTCTTATCTCCTCTCTCCTCTAGCAGTGGTCAGGATGGTGATGTCACTCCCTGCTGTGTCTTATCTCCTCTCTGCTCTAGCAGTGGTCAGGATGGTGATGTCACTCCCTGCTGTGTCTTATCTCCTCTCTCCTCTAGCAGTGGTCAGGATGGTGATGTCACTCCCTGCTGTGTCCTCTCTCCTCTAGCAGTGGCTGGGATGGTGATGTCACTCCCTGCTGTGTCTTATCTCCTCTCTGCTCTAGCAGTGGTCAGGATGGTGATGTCACTCCCTGCTGTGTCTTATCTCCTCTCTGCTCTAGCAGTGGTCAGGATGGTGATGTCACTCCCTGCTGTGTCTTATCTCCTCTCTCCTCTAGCAGTGGTCAGGATGGTGATGTCACTCCCTGCTGTGTCTTATCTCCTCTCTGCTCTAGCAGTGGTCAGGATGGTGATGTCACTCCCTGCTGTGTCTTATCTCCTCTCTCCTCTAGCAGTGGTCAGGATGGTGATGTCACTCCCTGCTGTGTCTTATCTCCTCTAGCAGTGGCCGGGATGGTGATGTCACTCCCTGCTGTGTCTTATCTCCTCTCTCCTCTAGCAGTGGTCAGGATGGTGATGTCACTCCCTGCTGTGACTTAATCGTTCCTTCTCTGCTCTAGCAGTGGTCAGGATGGTGATGTCACTCCCTGCTGTGTCTTATCTCCTCTCTCCTCTAGCAGTGGTCAGGATGGTGATGTCACTCCCTGCTGTGTCTTATCTCCTCTCCTCTAGCAGTGGTCAGGATGGTGATGTCACTCCCTGCTGTGTCCTATCTGGAAAGAGTTTGTACTTGTTTACATTACTTACAGACAAGCTTTAAAGGGAAGGTGTCCTCAGAAAATGAGATATGTAATATATTTAACACAGTTTTAAGAATTTTTTTAATTTTCCATATCACTATGAATATTTTATAAAATTCTGCAGTATTAGGTCACATACCAATACTTTGCTTAGTTCTCTTTGTGACTTTTTTTTTTAATTGAAATCTGAATAATTTAAAATATAAGTTTTGTGTGATTAATGGACACATTTTTGTCTTGTAGTTATGTCGATAGTTAGGACATGGATAAGCCCCAAAAGCCGAATTTGTTGAGCACATCCATTTAGAGAAATGAGTCTATAGGTGCCCGCTGGTGTGGCAGCAAAAAGCAATACAAACACAACTCAATATCAGCAGCTCTACAAGCGCTAAAAAAACAGTCAAAGGGAACATAGACATTATTTGGAAAAGTGTTTCTGCTACTTTGGAATCCAAGCAGTCCCCGGGTTATGGACAGAATAGGGACTGTAGGTTTGTTCTCAAAGGGTTGTCTCACTACAGGGGTCACTGCTGCTTTTTATGTTAAAGATCTTGCAAAAACAAGTCACTTTGCCATAGGTGTCCATTAACAGTGTCCTCCCTATTCCTAGATCTCCCCTCTTGTATGGGCTGCATCAGCTCCTCAGGTCGCTATAGCTACAGACCTGTTCGATCTCTCCTGATAGGCTGCCAGCGCTGGTTGCTATAGCTACAGATCTGTTCTCTCCCTCCTGATACGCTGTCAGCGCTGGTTACTATAGCTACAGACCTGTTTGATCTCTCCTGATAGGCTGCCAGCACTGGTCGCTATAGCTACAGACCTGGTTTGTTGAATCTGCTCCCTGAATTTTAGTGGCTGCCAGCAACTGGTTGCATGATAAGCTACAGACCTTTGTTACTCAATTATCTCTACTTGATAGGCTGCCAGCACTGGTTGCTATAGCTAACGTACAACCAGATAGGCTGCACCCTGTTGCTAGCAAAGCCTGTCGAGCCTAGTAGAAGCCAGTTAATACGCCCCTGAAGTCAAAATGAAACCAAGAAAACAGGAGGGGAGATGAATCAATGTAGTGAGACGACCCCTTTAAGTTGAATTTGTATGTAAGTTGGAACCGGTTCATTTATTAAATGTAATTCCAGCACAAAGGTTGTTTTTTTTGTTTGTTTTTTTTTAGTCTTGGATAGAGCAAGCAAGCGTGTTTTCATTTCTTTTGCTGTCTGTGCCTGTCTTAAGATTTTACCCCATGTGCTGCTGTGGCATGCTGGAACTTGTTGTTCCGTAGCTACATCTGCTCTGGAACATTGAACTACAAGTGCCAGCATGCGCCTTAAGTCTCCGTTTGTAACTAGGGGACAGATATAAGTCGGGGACTGCCTGTATATGAGAATGTTGAGGTTCTTAGTGTACGTTTTTGATCAAATCTGTAAAAGTCCATCTGCCGCGACAAGGCGACCCCATGATGCAACGGGCAGCAGACATCTTATCCCGAGGCCGTATTCACACCTTGCAGTCACATTGTGGGTGGGTGGGTGATGTGTAAGAGTAACTGTATGGCCTCCGTATCACGGCTCCAGGGCCCGGACCCCTGGAATGTGACGGAACTAAACTTAGATCAGCATAAAGTTAAGCCCCGGGGGCGCCGGAGCCACGTGTGTAGGTTCTGTTACATTCCCTTTGGCGTCAGTCAGGTGAACCGATGCCAAGTGTCCATATGTTTCACAGATTTACATCTGGATATTTCTCACCAGGAGCTTATTTGCTGTATTGTTCTATATATCGTAATGCTCCCCTTCAGTTCGGGGGATGCATCTGCACAATTTGTGTTTCAGTGCATTGTTTTTGGGTGGGGCGGCTGCGTGCTGTTTGTGGTTAGGAGTATATTATACCGTGGCCGTACATTAACTCTTGGGGTCTGAACTGCTTGTTTTTCCCCCATCTACTAACCAACCCCCATCTGCCATTTCTCTCAGTGTGTGTGTGTGGCACCACCATAACTCCTAGATAGCAGGCCCGCTGTCTGGGGGTTATACTAGATTCCGATCTGTCTTTCATCCCTCATATCCAATCCCTCGCCCGCTCCTGTCATCTGCACCTCAAGAACATCTCCAAAATCCGTACTTTTCTCACTGTAGAAACAACTCAAACTCTCATTGTTGCTCTTATTCTTTCTCGTCTTGACTACTGTAACTCCCTGCTTATCGGTCTCCCTCTCTGCAAACTCTCCCCTCTCCAATCTGTCCTGAATGCAGCAGCCAGGCTGCGTCTTTACTCTTCCCGCCCGCATTGATCACTGGGTACCTAACTATCCCCCTGTCTCCCCCCGTCTCACCTGCACCTGGTCTACCCCTATTCACAGTGTACAGATTTTTTTAACCAGCAGCTTAAACTACATTTACTTCTACCCCCCTATAGCTCTCCACAGTGACCTCCTACTCCTCCCTCATCTCTCTACCCTCCATCTCTAGGTCCTACCACCTCTACCCAGCCCTCTCTCCACAGCGTGCACCCCCTACATCTCCTCCCTCATCTCTGTTACTATACCACCGTACACCCCCAGTCTCTCCACAGCACTGCACCCCCTAATCTCCTCCCTCATCTCTGTCTACCACCCTACCCAGTCTCTCCACAGTGCTGCACCCCCTGACATCTCCTCCCTCCCATCTACTGTCTAACCACCCTACCCCGGTCCGTCCCCCCCCCCCTCCACTAGTTTGCTGCACCCCCTAGATCATTCCTACCCTCATCACTCTGCATCTACCACCATCTACCACTCGGTCTCTCCACAGTGCTGCACTCCCCTACATCACCTCTCTCATCTCTGTCTACCACCCTACCCTCGGTCTCTCCACAGTGCTGCACTCCCCTACATCACCTCCCTCGTCTCTGTCTGCCCGCTCTCTCCGCTCAGCTATGGACATCAAACTACAGACTACTATCATCCGAACCTCCCATGCCCGTCTTCAAGTTTTTGCACGTGCTGCACCCATTCTCTGGAAAATCCTATCACGTACCATCAGGCACAATCCCAGCCTTCGCAGTTTTAAGAAGTTTTAAGACTTTTTAGGCAGGCGACCAAAACCACTAATTTCTAACCCACCCCTTCTATCACACACATCTGTCACTCCCTACACTAGGGCACTCACAGGCACTTATCTGTATATAGATGTACAGTCTGGGTGGCAGGTTCACCACATTTTTTTTTTTTTGTAAACCACCCCATATTTATGAAACATGGCCGGACCATTGTATATTCAGCACTTCTCCCCCAGGCACCCTCATAGATTGTAAGCTCTTGTGAGCAGGGCCCTCACACCTTGTGTCTCATCTGTAAGTAGCTCTCACTGTGTAAGGTCTGTACGTTGACCCTCTACATTGTAAAGTGCTGCGGAATATGTTGGCGCTATATAAATAAAGATTATTATCATTGGGGTCTTGTTTTTGTTTTTCAGGGGAATGCATGAAGCGCAGCGGATTGCTGAACCATGTCGAGCAGGCAGCTGCACTTAGCGATTGTGAATCCGCCTCCGCCAGAGTATATCAATCGCTAGAAGACCGGACGCCTGACCAACCAGCTGCAGTACCTGGAGAAGGTGGTGCTGAAGGCATTATGGAAACACCAGTTTTCTTGGCCCTTCCAACTGCCCGTAGATGCTGCAAAGCTGAACCTCCCTGTAAGGGTGTGAACGTGTAACATCTACCACGTATGACTGTGTAAGGGCTGAAGGGGGGTTCCTGTCTCGGGCATTTATGGCATAGTGATAGGATTTGCCATAAATGACTCACTCTGGCCCCCACCGTCCCTAAAGTTATGTTTAGAAAAGAGAGGTGGCCGCGCATGCGCCACGATCCCCTTTTCGTAGGTAGTACTGCTGAGCACACTTCTCGGACTCAAAGGATATGCCATAAATATTGATAGGATATGCTAAAAATGTCTGATCACTCAAGGCCTCACTATTTTGAGAATGGGTCCCTAAAGTTTTATGTTGAACAAAGAGGTTGCCACACATATGCTGCATAGACTGAGCATATGCCATAAATATCAAAAAGATATGCTATAAATGTCTGACCACTCCAGAACCCACCCCTGGGACCAACACGTATCTTGAGAACGGGCCCCTAAACTTTTCTGTGTGGAACAGAAAGGTGGCTGCGCATGCGCGACAAAACTCATTCATTTTAGAGGTAGTACAGCTGAGCACACTTCTGGGACTCGGAGGAAATGCCATGAATATCAATAAGTTTGCCATAAATGTCTGATCACTCCAGATCCCACCTCTGGGACCCACAGCTATGTTGAGAACGGGCCCCTCAACTTCTTCTGTGTAGAACAGAAAGGTGGCTGCGCATGCGCGGTAATCTCCATTCATTTTAAAGGGAGTGAAGCTGAGCACCCTCACTCAGTTATGCTCAGAGCTGAGCGCTCTGCGTGCGCGGCCATCTATACGTTCTACAAAGGCAGTACTGCTGAGCACAGTTCAGGAACTCGGAAGATATGCTACGAATATCAATAGAATATGCTATAAATGTCTCATCTTTTTGGGTCCCACCTCTGTTTAGAGAATAGGCCCCTACGTTTCTCCAGGCACATGTGTGGCTACCTCTATTCATTTCACAGGTAGTACTGCTGAGCACACTTCTGGAACTCTGAGGACATGCCATGAATATTGATAGGATATGCTATAAGTGTCTGATCACTCCAGATCCCACCCCTGGGACCCACACGTAGCTTGAGAACGGGCCCCTGAACTTCTTTGTGTAGAACAGAAAGGTAGCTGTGCATGCGCAGCAATCTCCATTCATTTTAAAGAGCGTACAATTGAGCACACTCGGTTATGCTCAGAACTGATTACTTTGCATGCGCGGCCATCTATATGTTCTACACTGAAAAGAACATACTGTTTTTACAAAAACCTGGACCAAAGACGCTCACTCACTTTCTGGGCGGTTTACATTGACTCCAATGTTAATTTTCCATCTGGAAACCAGGTGGAAGAATGAACATGTTGTAAGTTTTTCGGACCGCCGGCGGAGACCAACAACGTCCGGCGCAAAGTCTCTGCTGTGGGGAGTGCTGAACGGATATTCCGGTCAAGTGAAAGGGGGCGCGTTGCTTGCAGGTTGTCGGACCGTTTCTAAAGCTGCAAACTGTCTGAAAACCAACCAATAACCCTCGCCGTGGGGACAGGCCCTTAGAATATATGAACATTTCAGTGGAGCAACTAATGGTGTATAAGTTTCCACACCAAAGCATTGACTCCAAGATGGCGCCAGTTTCCTGTGCTGACACCACTGCCTCTGCTAAGCGCGGGCCTTGTCCATCCTTGCTCACTGTGTCTAAGCTCTTGAAGGCCACATAAAATCTCCTGGTGGGCCCCATTTTGACATTACGGGGTAGACTGCCTCCCTCCGTCCAATTAGTTGCAAGATGTCTAGAAATGTTCTTCCAGGCAGACCTCTTGTGTATAGGTAATTGGAAGGCAACTGCGCCGTCCATACCCAGGTAGCACCAGTGTCTACGCTTCGGGTCTACTTCTGCTTTTCTGGTGGATTCAGGTGACCCCTAATTCGGCTCTTAATCCCGTTGCGTGGTCTTGGTGGCTTCTTTAGCGCCGGTCACGTTCTTCAGCTTCATGTATAATCCACCGATTTCTCCTTCATATTCTGGAACATGGTTTTTTTTCCAAACTGTTTGGGGTGTAAATGTGAGAGGTTTTCTGATGACTCCGGGCGGCGGAGCTCGCGGTCAGACCAGAGTTGTGGTCTTAGGGCCTTATTAAAACCGGACTTGTCTGTAGAGATTACACAAGGCGCATTAATCGTCTGGGTTTTGACAGCTTTCCCCAATTAGTCTGTTTTTTCTTAGGATGTGAGGCGTAATGGACACAAGGGGTAGAGATAGAAAGGTCGCCCTATCGGTTCTGCAGCAGCTGAAGGATGTCATCACGAGCTGCCAAGTCTCTGAGCGCCAGAACGGATGATTCTCATTGCCGCGTAGCGTTAGATGGCATCGCTTTTATCAGCTATTCATGAAGGCTTTCTCCTTCCGTAAGCATTGGTGGCTGTCGGTATCTGACCACTGCCGCTCACACATTGGTCTATAAGAAAGCAGTGCCCATAAGCGTTGGTAGTGTGCCAGTATCTGACCACTGCCGCTCACACACTGGTCTATAACAAAGCAGTGCCCATAAGCGTTGGTAGTGTGCCAGTATCTGACCACTGCCGCTCACACGCTGGTCTATAACAAAGCAGTGCCCATAAGCGTTGGTAGTGTGCCAGTGTCTGACCACTGCCGCTCACACATTGGTCTATAACAAAGCAGTGCCCATAAGCGTTGGTAGTGTGCCAGTATCTGACCACTGCCGCTCACACGCTGGTCTATAACAAAGCAGTGCCCATAAGCATTGGTGGTGTTCCCGTATCTGACCACTGCCGCTCACACGCTGGTCTATAACAAAGCAGTGCCCATAAGCGTTGGTGGTGTGCCAGTGTCTGACCACTGCCGCTCACACACTGGTCTATAACAAAGCAGTGCCCATAATCATTGGTGGTGTACCAGTATCTGACCACTGGCCGCTCCACACGCTGGTCTATAACAAAGCAGTGCCCATAAGCATTGGTGGTGTTCCCGTATCTGACCACTGCCGCTCACACGCTGGTCTATAACAAAGCAGTGCCCATAAGTGTTGGTGGTGTTCCAGTATCTGACCACTGCCGCTCACACACTGGTCTATAACAAAGCAGTGCCCATAAGCATTGGTGGTGTGCCCGTATCTGACCACTGCCGCTCACACGCTGGTCTATATAAAAGCAGTGCCCATAAGCATTGGTGGTGTTCCCGTATCTGACCACTGCCGCCCCACACATGGTCTATAACAAAGCAGTGCCATAAGGTTGGTGGTGTTCCCGTATCTGACCACTGCCGCTCACACGCTGGTCTATAACAAAGCAGTGCCCATAAGAAGTGGTGGTGTTCCCGTATCTGACCACTGCCGCTCACACACTGGTCTATAAAAAAGCAGTGCCCATAAGCGTTGGTAGTGTGCCAGTATCTGACCATTAGTGCTCCCACACAGGTCTATATCAAAGCAGTGCCCATATGCATTGGTGGTGTGCCAGTATCTTACCACTGGCGCTCCCAACCAGGTCCATAACAAAGCATTGGTGGTGTTCCCGTATCTGACCACTGCCGCTCACACACTGGTCTATATCAAAGCAGTGCCCATAAGCGTTGGTTGTGTGCCCGTGTCTGACCATTAGTGCTCCCACACAGGTCTATATCAAAGCAGTGCCCATATGCATTTGTGGTGTAGCAGTATCTGTCCTCTGGCTCTCCCTAGCAGGTCCATAACAAAGCATTGGTGGTGTGCCAGTATACAACCATTGGCTCTTCCATCCATGTCAATATCAAAGCAGTGCCCATAATCATTGGTGGCTATCAGTAACTGCCCACTGGCGCTCACACACAGGTCTATAACAAAGCAGTGCTCATAAGCGTTGGTGGTGTGCCAGTACCTGACCACTAGTGCTCCCATCCAAGTCCATATCAAAGCAGTGCCCATAAGCAATGGTGGTGTGCTAGTATCTGACCCTATGCTCCATCAAGTCCATTCAAGCAGTGCCCATAAGCATTGGTGGTGTGCCAGTATCTGACCCATCTATAACAGAGCAGTGCCCATAAGCGTTGGTGGTGTGCATACTGACCTAGTGCTCGCACCAAGTCCATATCAAAGCAGTGCCCATAAGCATTGGTGGTGTGCTAGTATCTGACCCATCTATAACAAAGCAGTGCCCATAAGCATTGGTGGCTATCAGTAACTGCCCACTGGCGCTCCCACACAGGTCTATAGCAAAGCAGTGCCCATAAGCATTGGTGGTGTGCCAGTACCTGACCAGTGGTGCTCCCATCCAGTATTGTAACAAACCAGTGCCCATAAGCATTGGTGGTGTGCCAGTATTTGACACTCGCTCCCACCCAGCAATTATAAGGTGGTCTCGTGGCTTTGTTCTAGACATTGGTAGATGGCCACCTGTGACTCCGCTGGTCAGTCTTTGACGTCATGCTGATATTCTATCACTACTTAGGTTCACGCATCTGACGTGTAATCACTTCATTTACTTTTCATACGCGGTATTTGCTGCTGAATTGGACACACGTTTGCCCCCTATCAATAGGGACAACCCACGTGACTCCTGCCTTAGTGGAATCCGCGGAGGATCCTCCCGAATGACTGAACATGTCCATGCTTTCTTTTTTTCTGCACCCTGGGTTTGAAGTCTGTGGTGTGTGAGCGGCTACGTGGCCTGAGCCTTCACATGAGTGGTCGTCAGATGCCCTGAGGATTGTAATGAGGAATCCTCAAAAATCTATTGTGTGACCGTACCCTTATAACAATCCAAAGTAATGTTATGGAGAGAAGTTATAGAGAGAGGGTCTTAGTCCCCAACAGTCCGGTCGCCCGCTGTCATTTCCCCTTTTTTCCAGCCGTGGCACTATCAGATTTTTCTGTTTGGAGGTGGAAAAACTATTTAAAATTGGTTTCATACCCAATTTTTGTTGTTGTTGGATTCTTTTCCTTCCCACCTTTCGAGAGGCACCGTTTTTTAATTTTTCTTATTACATAGATCTACGAGGGCTTGTTTTTTGCGGGACAGGATGCACTTTTTATTGGTGCCATTGACCATACAATATAATGTACTGGGAAACCCTCCAAAAAAAAAATAAAAAAAATTGTGGGGTGGAACAAGAAAAACAACGCGTTTGGGCCATTTTTGTGGGGGTTTCGTTTGTATGGAGATTACGGTTCAGTAGAATCAACAAGTTATTTTTCTTCTGCAGGTTGGTAGGATTCTGATGATGCCAGATATGTAAGGTTTTCGTTCTCTTTTGGTACTTAAAAAAACAAAAAAAAAACCAAAACCTCTATATATTACAGTAGTGCTGCGGCGCCATTTTGTTTTTCCATTCATGGGCCTGACTGAGCGCTCGGGTTTTGTGTGTAGTTTTTATTGGTACCATTGTGGGATACATGCAATTTTGTTATTGCTTTTTATTCCAATTATGACCCAAAAAAAAGCAATTTTGGCTTTGGGAATTTTTTTTTCCTGTACAGGATAAATTATATTATATGTTAATAGATGGGACTTTTATGGATGCAGCGATACCAGTTTTATTTATTTTTTTGCTTTTTTACTTGTAGTGACCTTGGGGTACTTGAGTGCTAGTGGGTGCGATCACTTCTATACTGTTCTGCTATATGAATATTTTGCAAATGGGTGTACAAATAGGGCTCTTATTATAGCCTGTGGTAGGAGTAACATGTCAGCCATGGAGGCCTTCATTAGGCCCCAGCAACTGCTTAGCACCGCACTATCTTGTTGGCGATGAGGGGGTGATTGGACAAAGGAATAGTGCGCAGCACTGTCCGTCATTTATTTCGATGCTGCGATCACTGTGTCATCTGGAAGGTTAAAGGGGTTTTCTCACTCCCGGGGTCGCTGCTTTTTATGTTAAAGATCTTGCAAAAACAAGTCACTTTGTAATTGTGTCCATTAACAGTGTCCTACCTATTCCTAGATATCCCCTCTTGTATGGGCTGCTTCAGCTCCTCAGGTTGCTATAGCTACAGACCTGTTCAATCCCTCCTGATAGGCTGCCAGCACTGGTTGCTATAGCTACAGACCTGTTCAATCTCTCCGGATAGGCTGCCAGTGCTGGTTGCTATAGCTACAGACCTGTTCAATCTCTCCTGATAGGCTGCCAGCACTGGTTGCTATAGCTACAGACCTGTTCGATCTCTCCTGATAGGCTGCCAGCACTGGTTGCTATAGCTACAGACCTGTCTGATCTCTCCTGATAGGCTTGCCAGCACTGGTTGCTATAGCTACAGACCTGTTCGTTCTCTCCTGATAGGCTGCCAGCACTGGTTGCTATAGCTACAGACCTGTTCGATCTCTCCTGATAGGCTGCCAGCACTGGTTGCTATAGCTACAGACCTGTTCAATCTCTCCTGATAGGCTGCCAGCACTGGTTGCTATAGCTACAGACCTGTTCAATCTCTCCTGATAGGCTGCCAGCACTGGTCGCTATAGCTACAGACCTGTTCAATCTCTCCTGATAGGCTGCCAGCACTGGTTGCTATAGCTACAGACCTGTCTGATCTCTCCTGATAGGCTGCCAGCACTGGTCGCTATAGCTACAGACCTGTTCAATCTCTCCTGATAGGCTGCCAGCACTGGTTGCTATAGCTACAGACCTGGCTTCTACTGCAGCCTAGTAGAAGACAGTAAACGTGCCCCTGAATTCAAAATGAAGCCAAGAAAACAGGACTGAGGTGAGAGGAATCACTGTAGTGAGACAACCCCTTTAAATAGCGGAGATTGAAGCCGTCTCTGTTCCTGGCAGGTCGATGCGTTATACTCTTTACTGCATTATGACGTACAGGTGTATAAAGTGTTAGGGGTTAAAGAGCTCTGCAAGCGGCTGTTACTTTAAAGTCTATAGTAAAATGCTTTAAAATTTACATATACAACTTTTTTTTTTCTTTTTTTTTTGTAGTGTTTTAAGGGAACAGTGGAAATATTTAAGCATATAACTTCCTCTGAGTATGGGTTATAGTTTTTTTTTTTTTTTTTTTTTTTTTTTTTTGCCATGGGCTTCTGAATAAGACTTAAAGTGGTGTCCACAACATGCGCTGTGATGGCACATAAGTCTGAAAGTGTGGGCTCAGGATGGAGAACAGGTCCCGCATGCGCCTGACTCTCCATTCTGTTCTATGATTGTGTACATGGCTGATCATAGAGGCCATTAACACGGAATAGTAGCCGCTGGCATTCCTGAAGAGAAATGAACCATTTTAATGAAACCACGCGTTTCATGTTTAAACCACTTCATCAGGTTCCATCAACATGAAACGCAACCGGCACAATATCACAGACCAGATAATAGACTGAGATACTGGATTTTCCACAGGTTAATTGGAGGTGCGTAGGCTAAGGAATCCTCTGGTTTTCACCATTGACCCCTGTCATGAGGCGTGGGCTTTGCTGCAGGAGAAGTCCCAGGTCATGGACTGTAGAGCAGTCACTTGGCCTTGGTGCTGTAGAGAGGGAGGTGGTCACCGGGAGAGCAATACAAAGGGATCAAGGCAGGAACATGGGTATAGCTTGCAGTCGGAACCAGGAGTAGCAGCATGGGTACTGGGCGGCTGAATCAGTAGATGAGGGAGGAAGAGTCCGGTCAAGGTCAGGATTGGAAAATCAACTATAGAAAAGCGAAGGCTCGTGGGTGAGCTGGGAAGATGGAACATTAGGCTTTGTTCACACGGCGTACTTGCGACGCGTACAGTCTGCGGCTCAATATGCCGTGTGTTTTGGAAGTCGCGCTGACCCGCCCGTACTACCAAAGCCCGGGGGGGGGGCCGCCCCATTGACATGCATTGTCAGCGGCGGGGGGGCCCGCCCCATTGACATGCATTGTCAGCGGCGCGAACAATTGACATGTCCATTCTCTCCCCGGGCGTACAATATGATAGTATTGTACGCGCAGGGAGACAACACGTAATCCATAGCTCTTTATAAGAGCTATGAAACACCGTAATCGTGGCGCGCATTTTTCCGCGTAGGCGAAATGCGCGTCCAGATACGCGGCAAAATAAGCTGTGTGAAGATACCCTTAGAGGGAGTTCACAGTATGTATTGCAGCGGGCACGAGTATACTCCGCAAAACGCGTTTGTTGCTCTGTTGAGGTTAGGCGCTTGCAATACCAAATATGTAGGGTGTTCGTTGTGTTTTGGTACCGTAAAAAAAAAAATCTAATCATTTTCTATTTTTGAAATTTGCTCTGCAGCGCCACCTTCTACGTCCAAAGACTTATTTGCACTTCCATCTATGGACCTGAGTGAGGGGGCATTTTTTGCATCCTGAAGTGTATTTTTTATTGGTACCATTTTGGAATAAATGTGGCATTTGTGATCATTTTTATTCCAATTGTTAGGGGACGTGAAATTACCAAAAAAAACACAATTTTGGCGTTTACGGGATAAATGATCTATTTTATTTTTTTTTTTAGTTTTTGCCTTCTTGCGTTTCAACAGTTGTAACTTTTTTATTTTTTCAATGACACAGTTGTATGAGGGGAATAGTTTAAATTCACTTATAAATAATTGCAGAATTTTTATTTTATTTTTTTATTTTGTTTTTTTACACCATTCACATTTTACACTTAATAACTTGTTAGGTTAATACTACAGGTTATTACGGTCGTGTGGAGACCTTATATGTGTAGTGTTTTTTTGTGTGTGTAATATATGCACAACTATTTTGTATTAAATATTTATTTTTATTTTAATTATTTTTTATTCATTTTTTTTACACTTTTTATGTTTTTCCTTTTTTTTTTTTTTTTTTTACACTTAGTAATGTATTAACATATTCATATATGCTAATACATTATAATCTGTGTCAGTCTGACACAGACAGTGATCAGGACAGCATACAGTTTGCCCTGATCACTGGCTTGATACTCAGACAGCCCTGGGGCTACTCTAGGTCCCTAGGGCTGACTGCAGCCGTTCCCCGGGCTCTGTCGGGTCACTGGGCGTTCCAATCACCCAACAGAGCAGGGAAACCCTTTGATTGCGCTGCGGTGACGATCAGCGGCAATCAAAGGGTTAAAGCACCGGGTTGCGGAGGTTTCCTCCGCTCCCGGTGCAGGCAGGAGATGCTCTGAGATCAGGGCTGTGTAGTACAGCCCTGATCCAAGCGCTGCTGCGGCGCCGGGGCGCCGCAAACCCAGATGACTTCAGCGGCACCAAAAGACGTCGCCGCAGACGAACGACCTGCACCAGCCGACATCAAAAGTCAGTGGGCTGTCGTTAAGAGGTTAATAGATCAGACTTTTTGGGATGTGGCAATATCGCTTGTGTAACCTTCTTTTATATATTTTATTATTTGTAAAATTGTTACAGGAGGATGATCTGAGATTATATACAGGCAGTCCCTGGGTTACAAACGGGATAGGGACTGTAGGTTTGTTCTTAAAGGGGTTGTCTCGCTACAATGATTGGGTTTTAATTAAAAGATCTTTAAAAAACAAGCAGCTTTGCAATATATGTTCATTACAAATGTCCTACTGATTTTGAGCTATCCCTGTTAGTAGTAGTACATCAGCTTCTCAAATCTCTATAGCAGCCGACCTGTTGATCTTTATCTCACTGGCTGTCAGGTCTGATGACTCATCACCTTCAGAATACAGGTCGGAGCAGAGACCCCCTCCAGCACAGAATGCTTCTGTAGTGGAGGGAGGGGGAGGGCTCTGGCTTCTGTGTCTGTGCTGCCTGGATTAACCCTGTGTGTGCCTGCTTCCTCCTGCTCTCTACACAGATTGAGGAGAGCAGAGGTGAGGCTGATCAATAGATGTGACAGCAGTGACCCTGTGTTTTACTTTAATCATGATGTGTCTGTGGAGCTGTGACTATACTAATAGAACAGATCAGGGGGCATGTGAACGCTTCATGCTCTGCTGTACTAGTGACACATCCTGAGTATAGTAACACTTCCCAGCTGCCCTGTGTCTGTTCTGACAGGGTTTGTTGTTGCTGGAGATGTGTATGCTAAGCAGGGGGTATGGGAACACTTGCATCCCCCCTGCTCTGCTATAAGCAATCACAGCTTCACAGACCTCTCCACACTCATAGATCAGCCCTAATACAGCTGATTTAGCAGCCTGCAGCAGACCTAGGAAGGCACACACAGGGTTAACTCTGGCAGCAAACCCCCTCGCCCCTCACCCTGCTGTGTAGAAGTTATGGAGGAGAGCTTTCTGTGTGCTGAGGGGAGGGGGGAAGAGGGAGGAGAAGAGGCAGACAAGAAGCACGCCCCTGAATTCAACTGCCAGGCTCACTGAGGTAGGCTGAAAGCTTGTAATGAGACAACTCCTTTAAGTTGAATTTGTATGTAAGTCGGAACAGGTATATTTATTAAATGTAATTCTAGCAAAACAAAAGAATTTTTAGTTTTGGATAGTGCAGGGAAGGGTTTTTACATTTGTGTCTGTGCCCTTTTTTAGAAGATTTCACCTAACGTTCTGAATCTCATGTGCAGCTGTGGCGTGCTGGCACTTGGTTATCTTGGGGCGTGACTCAGTGTTGAATGTCAGCCACGCCCCATAACTCTCCGTTTGTAACTAGGGGACGTATGTAAGTCGGAACGATGTAAGTCGGGGACCGCCTGTATATCATTATTTTTTTTTTTTTTTACTTTAACATGTCCCATAGGGCCCTGCAGGGGATGCACTTGTTTGTACAGCCAATTGCATTAGGGTGTACCAAGATAGCGGTTTTACTACTTCTTGCCCAAAACATGGTGGCAATAGAAGCCTTCACCAGCCTTCCAGCCGCGATCTCGCTGCGGGGCCCCTGATCGGAGTGAGGAACGATGCTCAGCACCATTTTTCATCCGTAAGGTTAAACAGCACGGGGTGCAGCTGGCTCCATCTGCTGTAACCCGCGGGTGTTAGCTGCAATTAGCAGTTGGCATGTGCCGGATGCGTAGCGGGATAGCGCCGCGATTCTGCTACAAAGCCCCTTACTGGCACAGGGGTGTAAATTTACGCCCAATGTCATTAAGCGGTTAAAGCAAAGATGAGGTGAAATTTAAACATTTTACTTTTTGCAGATTTTCAGTTTTTATCCATTATTCACTGGAACACGGTAGATGTGACCAGTGAAATGCAACTTAATATTGATTCCCCAATTCTGCCGTATTCAGAGATATCCCATATGTGGCCCTAGTGCAGTATTTGGCTCAACCACAAGCCTCAGAATAGGAGGAGCACTTACCGGACCCTGGGGTCTCGTTTTCATTACGCTTTTATTTTGCGGACGCCCTAAGGTGCTAAAACTTAATAAAGACAGCTAAAAAGACCCCATTTTGTATACTACCCCCTTAAGGAATATGTACAGGGATGCAGTGAGGATATCGAGCCCACAGGGGTTTTACAAATTTTTTTAGCATTAGACTGAAAATGGAAAAACTTTTTTTTAACAATCATCTGAAATTTTAGCTGGAAACATTTGATTTTTAAAAGGAATCGTGGAAAACCAGTTGGGTGGCACCCTGTATCTGGGTGTAAACTGGTGTTTGTGTCTTGGAAGGCAGATTTTGGTGAGTGCCATGTTGTATTTACAAAGCCCCCAAAGTACCAGAACAGGTGAAACCTTCCAGAAGTCTCCTTATCTTGGATTCAGCACCCCTCTTGTATCTTATCTAGGGGTGCATTGTGTGCTTTTGGCACAACGGAGTTCCATCTTTTTTTTTTTTTTTAGCATTTAGCCATAGAAATGGGGGGGGAAATCCAGTTCCATTTTTTGGGGCTTAAAGGGGTTGTCTCACTACAAAGATCATAGCTTAAAATGACGGGACCAAAAATCTAAGCCTCTCTGTTCTTGGTTACCATTAGCAAAGTGCTCTGGTTTAAGAGAACGGGCTGCTTTATTTGTGCTTAGCAGCCGTGTTTGAGCCCAGGTCAGGTTACACCCAGCTAAAGCATTGCTGGCTGTCGGCTGGGTGTTCTGTCCCGCCCAGGTCACGGGAACGCACAGGAGGATGAGGTCACAGACTAGATGGAGGGCCCACGTAAATTTAAAACACAGCAGTCCCATGTAAGGTGTGCAGTCTTACATTGGCAGACCCCCACATAAATCTCGTGCCGTCCCACATAAAAACTTTTGTGAGACAGATGCGAGGTCCCACATAAACCACTTGTGAGACAGATGTGCAGTCCCATGTAAACACAAACAGATAAAGTGTATAGTTTTGTTCTGCAGATCGGTAGTGGTCAGAGGTGTAATAATCTGCAGGATATATCACTGTGTGTGTGAGAGATAGAGAAAAATAAACACCCATCTTTCCCAGAGTCCTGAATGTCAAATGCCCATTCTAATTACAAAGTATGTAGAGAGTGAGAAATGTAGATATACACTATCGAGTTACACTTAGCTTTTCACTTCTAATGATTCCAATGACAGCTGAGAACCTCTCCCTTCCCCCAGCTCACACAGAATGAATCCTCACGTGCACAGTGTGGGGCGTCCGCAGAGAGTGAAGGTACTCGCTGCTGGGAGGAGAAACACTCCCCTCCATTTCACAAGCTCTGCTTGCCAACCAGCAAAAGGCTGCCAAATGCTGGAACGAGACAACCCTTTTCATTTTTACAGCGTTCGCCATGCGGTATAAATGACAGGATAACTTTGTGGTCGGTACAATTACAACGATATACATTTATTTTTAATTTTTTTTTTGTTTTATTACTTTTACACAGAAGAAATGAGATATAAAAAAAACAACAACAAAAAAAAAGTTTTTATGACGTATCATAGCCATAACTTAATTTTTCTATATATGGAGCTGATTAAGGGCTTGTTTTTTGCAGGATGAGTTGATGTTTTTATTGGTATGCATATGGGGTTCATATGACAGTTTGATCGCTTTTTTTTTTCAAGGTTTGTCAGGCATTTTGAACAAAATACAGTATTCCTGGTAGTGTTTTTTATTTTTTACAGCCGTCACCGTGCGGTATAAATGACCTGCTAGCTTTACTCAGCACGTCGATACGATTACAGTGAAAACCAATTTGTATATTTTTTTTGTGTTTTACTGCTTTTACACAATAAAAACACTTTTATTCAAAAAGGAAAACCTGTTTTTGCATCGTCATAATCTGAGAGCCGTAACTTTATTGTTCTGTGTACGGAGGGGTGTGGGGGCTTGTTTTTTGCAGGATGAGTTGACATTTTTTTATTTTTTTTATTGGTATCATTTTTTGGTGGACAAGGCTGTTCGATAGGTTTTAAACCCGTGTTTTGGAAGGCAGGGTAAAGAAAATACTGCAATCGCAGTAGCGTCTTTTTTTTATTTTTAACAGCGTTCACCACAGTAAATGTGAATGGCAGCTTTTCTCTGTGGGCTGATATAATTATAGAAATGCCCAATTTATAGGGTTTTTTTTTATGCTGAAAAAAGTTTAATGTATAAAACAATATTTAAGCATCGCTGTCTTCTAACGGTTTTATTTTTCATTATACAGAGCTGTGTAAGAGCTTTTTTTTTGCAGGATGAACAGACTTTTTCATTGGTACCACAATGGCATTTTATATGACTTTTTGATCACTTTTTATTCCATTTTATGTGCCGATTTTTTTTTTTTTTTTTTTGTGTAATGTTTTTGAATGCGTTCACCATGCGGATTAAATAACGTGACGGGTCGTTTTGCACGTGGCGATACAAATATGCGTACTTTTATTTTTTATCTTTTTTGGGGCTATAGCCATTTTTAAAATAGAAAAGGACAGTGTACATGGGGTTTTTTTTGTTTTTTTGGTTTTTTTTCTTTTTTGTACGTTTTCTTTTTTTCTTACTTTTTCACTTTTTTTTGACATGTCTCCATAAGGGACTTGTATCAGTGATCTTTAGATCACTGTTACAATGAAGAGGAGAATACAGCAGTACTCCATGGCAACTGTCAAACACTATGCCCAGCCATGCCCACAAGGCACAGCTTGGCGTGGTGACATCACAGGCAGCCCAGAAGCCTTTGTGAGGCTTCCGGGCTGCTAGGAAATCTCGCACGGCCGGAGTGAGATCTGGTCGTTGTCAATCCCATGCTACGATCGCACGGGCCCACGGACCTGTGCGTCCATTTGTGGGAAGTCACTTCCCGCTAGGACAATATTGGGAAGGGGTTTAACCTTTAGAGCACTGTGGCTGTGTGCACTACAGATTATAAACCTCCCGCTCTAATATCACTAACAGGATCAGCCAGGACCAGCAAGTTTGATATGTTGATCGCTGCTGTAGACCCACCCACTGCTTAACCAGGAATTGTGAGCCTGAAGCTGTAGATCCACCCACATCCTGAAGAGGAAGTGGGAGCCTGAAGCTGTAGATCAGCCCACTGCCTAAGCAAGAATTCAGCCTGTAGCTGTAGAACCATCCAGATCCTGAACAGGAAGTGGGAGTCTGAAGCTGTAGAACCGCCCACAGCCTGAACAGGAAGTGGGAGTCTGAAGCTGTAGAACCGCCCACAGCCTGAACAGGAAGTGGGAGTCTGAAGCTGTAGAACCGCCCACAGCCTGAACAGGAAGTGGGAGTCTGAAGCTGTAGAACCACCCACAGCCTGAACAGGAAGTGGGAGCCTGAAGCTGCAGGAACCGCCCACAGCCTGAACAGGAAGTGGGAGCCTGAAGCTGTAGAACCGCCCACAGCCTGAACAGGAAGTGGGGAGCCTGAAGCTGTAGAACCGCCCGCAGCCTGAACAGGAAGTGGGAGCCTGAAGCTGTAGAACCGCCCGAACAGGAAGTGGTAGCCTGAAGCTGTAGAACCGCCCGCAGCCTGAACAGGAAGTGGGAGCCTGAAGCTGTAGAACCGCCCGCAGCCTGAACAGGAAGTGGGAGCCTGAAGCTGTAGAACCGCCCGCAGCCTGAACAGGAAGTGGGAGCCTGAAGCTGTAGAACCGCCCGCAGCCTGAACAGGAAGTGGGAGCCTGAAGCTGTAGAACCGCCGTCAGCCTGAACAGGAAGTGTGAGCCTGAAGCTGTAGAACCGCCCGCAGCCTGAACAGGAAGTGGGAGCCTGAAGCTGTAGAACCGCCCGCAGCCTGAACAGGAAGTGGGAGCCTGAAGCTGTAGAACCGCCCACAGCCTGAACAGGAAGTGGGAGCCTGAAGCTGTAGAACCACCCGCAGCCTGAACAGGAAGTGGGAGCCTGAAGCTGTAGAACCGGCCGCAGCCTGATCAGGAAGTGGGAGCCTGAAGCTGTAGACCCGCCCGCAGCCTGAACAGGAAGTGGTTGCCTGAAGATGTGGAAGCTCCCGCAGCCTGAACAGGAAGCCTGAAGCTGTGGAAGCGCCCGCAGCCTGAACAGGAAGTGGAGGCCTGAAGCTGTAGAAGCGCCCGCAGCCTGAACAGGAAGTGGGAGCCTGAAGCTGTAGAAGCGCCCGCAGCCTGAACAGGAATTATGAGCCTGAAGCTGTAGAACCGCCCACAGCCTGAACAGGAAGTGGGAGCCTGAAGCTGGCTGTGAAGAGCAGGTTCTGTGAAACAGCTTGATGGGACAACACCTTTAATTCTTGCCAGCTCCATTAAAGCTTTAGACCCCGGATGCACTGGTGTAGAGTTGGGCACCTGTAGGGGATGCTTCCCAGCTGTTCATAGAGGGCAGAAACCACATTTGCAATAGAACATTTGCTTTTTTCCGACCCTTTCTAATGAATATTCTGTATTCCTATGCGCAGTCATTCGTGAACCAGACTCTTCATGGTTTGTTCTTGCTACCTGACTGCAGAGACTTGCTTCCTTTGCTGGCTTTCACTGCAGAGCTCTGAGGTCACTCACATCTGTTTTTCATGTGTTTGTTGCGTGACTGGCCGGATCCGTATAAAATAGAGAGCAGAGGTGTCCGTCTGACGGCGAGGTGCAATACACACAGGGCTCAGCCCAGGACTGCTCTGTGCAATATAATAACCCAGATTTTTTACTTGTTGAAAGCATTCACCTGGCATGGGCCGTCACTTTCATTGTATAATAAAGTAGCTGCTTTTTCTTAAAGGGATTGTCCCACCTCACACATTGATGGCATATCGATAAGATATACTCCGCTACCCAGTGAAATCAATGGGAGAGGTCTGACCATGGCTGCTGTTAGGGCAGCACTACTAGTACTGCTGTACGGGGCCTGGCCAGACTGTGAAACAAGGGGGACCTGCTGCCACTTGTTTCACAAGATGGTTAGAAAGAATTACAGCTCATTCAATTGTACACGCTTCCTTGCGACGTCCATACAGTTGAAAAGTACAGTGAAGCAGGTCTGCTTTATATACTTACCTAATAGGGCCCTATATATGTACCTACCTACTTGATGGCACTAGATATGTACCTACCCCCTTGGGGGCACTATATACCTACCTCCCTATTGGGGTCCCTATATATGTACTCCTACCTACTGGGGGCCCTATATATTGCCTACCTGCCTACCTACCTGGGGGCCCTATATATATATATATATATATATATATATTTTATATATATATATATATATATATATATATATATATATATATATATATATATATATATAATGTACCCACCTACCTGGGGGCCGTATGTAAGGCTTGAAATGTGTTAGAGGATAGGAGTCACACATTTTTAAATCTTGTGAAATAAAGGACAAGTTTTTTGGTGCTGGAGAACAAGATCTTATTTTGGATGCATTGATGCATTGAAGATTATTCCCGAGGGCCAACGGGACTCCCTCCCTTCAAAGAACATATTGGGACTGTTGGTTTTTAATTAAACCACAATTTTCTTTCTTATTTAGGATTCGGGACATATGTTTTGGATGTTCATCCAGTAATTTAACATTAGCATATGCAAATCTAATTGGGCTATTTATTCCGGATATTTGATTTCCGCAGTCCTTGTTATTATTTCCATACGGCGTCTTTTAATATCGTTTCACATTATATTAGAACATTGGATGGTGAGGAGAATGTGACCTCAGACTCGGTCAGCCAAACCGCAAACAAAGCGCTGCACGGAAGAGACCACGAATGGTTCAACTGAATGTAAAACACTCGTGTATAAATTGGATAAGTCATTAGGAGCTTCGCACATGGTGGGATCAGACCACCTTACGAAATACATTGCAAAAAACATAGTTCCAAGGGGTCTACACTTGAAAAAAAAAACAACAACTTTTCAAGGGGTTTTGCCACGATCTAATGTTGACGTGGGATCCTCCAAAATGGGTATTTTCACTTTTTTTAATGACATATGTTTAGAAAAGTGATTAGCCTGTGAGATCTACAGCCTGACTAAGATGCCCCTAGTTTCCTGACCGTTTACATTAGACACGAACAGGAGGTGATCTGGCGGTGCTTGCATTGTTTGCACTTCTTATCTGATGGCAGGGAACATGAACCAGCTTTGAAGGGACCGGGGAGAAAATGTTCCTGTGTCTTTTTTTTATATAGCGAATCTACTGGTTGTAATGTAATTATCTTAGTAAACATGCAGACACTCCCTGCTCAGCCCCTCTCCCCCTGCATCAGTTTGTGAACAAATGAAAAAATAAGATAAGAGGGTGAAACAAAACGCATATAGCTTCTGCACAATATAGTTATCCCTGTGGATTAGCCAAACAATGTTAACTCAACTACAGAGACTGAATATCAGGAACGTGCATGGGAGGTGGAGCGATGACGTCACAGAGGAGGTACTTGTTTTTTTAAATAACGAAACACAACGCCCCTTTTTTCAAGCCTCAAGAGGGGAGTATCAGCCTGTTAGGTGAGGAACTCACTTCTTGGCAAAACCCCTTTAACCTTAATGAGGAATATCGATCGGAATAGAATGTCCAACTGCTCTATACAACTTATGAAGATAATTACATAGGAAAGAGAGAAGCTGGAAATTGTGCAACCTGCAATCATGGAAACAGAATCTTCTCTTTCACAATTGGGGTTGGGAAGGAATTATTTCCTTAAAATGAGGACTATTGGCTTCTACCTCATGGGTTTATTGACTTTCTCTGGATCCACACTATAGCACAGTAGGCTGAACTGGATGGACGTCTGTTTTTCAGCTTTACTCACTTTGTAACTATGCAACAATACGGATAACTACCAATCTATAATACAGTGAATTATAAAATATCCTCATTGTCTAAACTAGAATATCAGATTGTTCAGGTGAAGAACAAATTTACCTGAGACTTGGATGGTTGCAGCTCAGGAAACCTCTACAATATCATCAGACCCTATAGACCATCTACCCCCAGGCCAATCTTGAAAAAAATGATTCAATACGTCTGACAGGAGATGGGACAACAGATGTCTCTTTCAGCACAACAGAAGGACACTCTTCCGGCATGTCAGGTTATAATGGTGTCCCCTCAGCAGGCTCAGACTGGCCCATAGGGGAACAAGGGAAAGCCCCGGTGAGCCCCTGACCATGAAAAACCTGGAGTTTCTTTTTAACTGCATATGCATCCTTGGAAGAGGCAAGAAGCAGAGTAGAAGAGGCATATACAGTGGCTGTAGGGTGGGCCCCTAGGATCAATACCACTGGTGGGCCCCAGAAGCAACTCCACAGGTGGGCTCCCAGAATGAAATACCACAGGTGGGCCCCAGAATCAACTCAACAGGTGGGTGGGCCTCCAGAATGAAGTTCCACTGGTGGGCTTAATAATCGACTCCACAGGTGTGCCCCCAGAATGAAAAACTACTGGTGGGCCCCCATAATTAAAAACCCCTGGTGGGCTCCCAGAATGAAAAACCACTGGTGGGCTCCCAGAATGAAAAACCACTGGTGGGCCCCCAGAATGAAAAACCACTGGTGGGCCCCCAGAATGAAGTTCCACTGGTGGGGCCTCATAATCGACTCCACAGGTGGGCCCCCAGAATGAAAAACCCCTGGTGGGCCCCCAGAATGAAAAACCACTGGTGGGCCCCCAGAATGAAAAACCACTGGTGGGCCCCCAGAATGAAGTTCCACTGGTGGGGCCTCATAATTGACTCCACAGGTGGTCCCCCAGAATGAAATACCTCAGGTGAGTCCCCCGAATGAAATACCACTGGTGGGCCCCAGAATGTAATACCACTAGTGGGCCCCCAGAATCCACTCCACAGGTGGGTGGGCCTCATAAACGACTCCACAGGTGGGCCCCCAGAATGAAATACCGCCGGTGGGCCCCCAGAATGAAATACCGCGGGTGGGCCCCCAGAATGAAATACCACTGATGGGCCCCTGAATCAACTCCACAGGTGGGTGGACCTCCAGAATGAAGTTCCACTGGTGGGCCCCAGAATCCACTCCACAGGTGAGCCTCCAGAATGAAATACCACTGGTGGGCCCCAGAATCCACTCCACAGGTGGGCCTCCAGAATGAAATGCCACTGGTGGGCCCCAGAATCAACTCCACAGGTGGGCCCCCAGAATGAAATACCACTGGTGGGCCCTAGGTACTTCAGTCTGACACTGCCCCTCGGGGACTAATGATGTCAGACAATTATTGGACAGATTCGAACCCAGACACAAGCAATCACTGGGAAGACCAAGAAAGCATGTCTAACATCAGAAGAAGACTATTCTGACACAATGGAAGGTCCCACAACATCTAATAGAACAAAAAAACGAGTGCACTGGGTGGGGAGGAAAGGGGGGGGACCCAAGAACAAGAGAGATCCTGCCGGAAGAAGACAAGAACATTTAATCAGTAACAATGGAGGATTCAAGTGTGCTTAAAGGGGTCATCTCACTACAAAGATTAGATTTCAACATGTAGGGAATAGTAAATGCAGACTTTTTTCAAATATGTTGCTTTTTTTTTTTCTTTAAGAAGATATGCAGATGCTTAGTAGAGGGCAAAAAGGCAATTCAAAACTCTACACACCAATTTGGTGCTCTGTTCCCTTTTATGAGCCACTCCTTGCCTCCCAGCCAGCCAGCCAGTACACTCTGCTCTGCACTGATGAGGGGCAAAGCCCTGAAACAGCTGTCTGCAGATGGGTGCTACTGGCTTGGCTCGTATCCCTTTTGCTTTCTGAAGACTCAGTGGATCAAAAGCAAATTGAGGATTTTTTACATCCAAGGGCGCTTGAGATTCTCAGGTTCTTTCCCATAATGCCTTGTGATATGCAGATGCTTAGTAGAGTGCAAAAAGGCAATTCAAAACTCTATACACCAATTTGGTGCCCTCCTCAAGGAGAGACATTCCCCTTTCTTAGGAAGATAAGTCATATTATCAGCTCTGAGTGCACTCAGGTTTCTGTAGATTACTGACCTGCTCTGCCCTCTGTTTGTCTTTTTTGATAGCAAGGATGACGTCATAACACAGGTCGGCACACAGGACGGACGTCCTCTTGAGTACGATCTGATCTAACAAACAAAGGAGACTAATTTTTTTTCCTTTAGTTCTGAAGCTTCTCTGGACTTTAGATAAACCTCTCCTGCTCTCATATCTAAGTAATTACCAGACCTTTGAATATGGAGCTGATATGCTCATCACTGCCATAGAATTATGCACTGCCTTACCAAGAAGCAGGATGCATGAATGAAAGCTGTTTTTTGCTTTGTGAAACGGCGAGGTGAGAAAACCCCTATTAATCGATCATCCTTCATTTTGCCATCCATTCAAATTAAGGTTTGGGCCAAAAGATTAAACTTTGCACCCACCATGCGCTTTGACGTTTTTTAGATGTCAAATATTTTTCCTTACCAACCAGAGTTACAAATGCGGACCAGGACATTGCAGCAAAAAAAAGCAAAATTAATTTGCCGATTAACATTTCGGGGAACCATGTGCTCTGAAGGACCTAAAAGACTTGTCCACTACACCGAAGCGGACAATACATTCTACCGCTGTGAATTACAAAAACCCATAATTTTACCCTGTTAATTCTAGAACACCAGGGTTACACCCCTTTCATCATGCTGTAGAACGAGACAGGAGACTAATACAGGGTAATGGGAATAAAGACCGAAAGAAATTAAGCTCCACTCAGAATGAACGTTCAGTACTTAGGGAATTGGAGTCAAGTATCGTAACAAAAATGGCGGACAAGGGGGTAAAGTGGTGATTCCTGATAATGATGTGTATAAGACAATGATGCTTGATATCTTTGGTTTTTAGAAAATAAGCACCAGATCCAATTACCGTTTTTACAAAGCTTCTTAAAAATTTGGTTTCTGAAGGGATGAATCTGGGCATCTTCTCAGAAAAAGATGGTCAATATTTAGTAGCCGATTTTCCAGTCACCCTAACGTGCACGGAATACCCATAGTACATGCAGGAATGTTCCCTCCTCACCCTCCATCCAATCATTGCAGGCATAGGGTTGCTTAATGAGGGATTGTGCCAATGGGTGAAGGAATTACTCTATCCTCTTGTCTCCTCAATACCGGGGTACATACGGGATAGCTCGGAGGTCCTAAGAGTCTCTGATAAATTCGGTTGGTTACCTGGTTGTGTGGATTTCGTGTGATGCACGTTTCTTTCCCTCTGGCGAATTTGTATGTCATGTAAGAGGAAGAGTTTGTGTACAGTAATAACATATTCAGGAAAAGCATGGTCTGGTGCGGGTGATACATTGACGATATACTTATTGTGTGGGGCAGGAATGTGTCATCCGTACCCGACTTGAATTATTTCACTCAACTGAAATTCGCGCGAGCTACAATTATCCAGAATCTCTTTTTTTGGATATTGAGTTAAACAGCGATACTGTCAATAATGCTGTTATTACCTCTTTGTGGCACAAGAAAAGTGCAGGGAACACTATTCTGCATGCCTCCAGTTGCCTTCCGCCCCGGACCATGCAGGCAATTCTAGTGGGAGAAATAGAGGAAGAGCTTATTCAAGCGATAACAACTTTGATATACATATGTCTATGGTACAAAAGAAGTTGAAAGATAGCGGTCTCCCCGAGTGGTCATTACACAGGCTAAAACCTGTGTGCAGTCAAGAACCCATTTATCTTTGTGTCCAAAAACCAATGACCTCAACTGTAGACAATGGCCTCGAAATACAATGTTTCCAACAGACAATGGCCTCGGGATAAAAGGTTTCTAGCAGACGATGGTTTCGGGATGCAATGTGTCTGGCAGACGATGGTTTCGGGATGCAGTGTGTCCGGCGGACGATGGTCTCGGGATGCAATGTGTCCGGCGCACGATGGTCTCGGGATGCAATGTGTCCGGCGGACGATGGTCTCGGGATGCAATGTGTCTGGCGCACGGGTGGTCTCGGGATGCAGGGGTGTCCCGGCGCACGATGGTCTCGGGATGCAGGGTGTCCGGCGCACGATGGTCTCGGGATGCAGGGTGTCCGGCGCACGATGGTTTCGGGATGCAATGTGTCCAGCAAACGATGGACTCGGGATGCAGGTGTCCGGCGGACGATGGTCTCGGGATGCAGGGTGTCCGGCGGACGATGGTCTCGGGATGCAGGGTGTCCGGCGGACGATGGTCTCGGGATGCAGGGTGTCCGGCGGACGATGGGCGCTCGGGATGCAGGGTGTCCGGCGGACGATGGTCTCGGGATGCATTTGTGTCTGGCGGACGATGGTCTCGGGATGCAGGGTGTCCCGGCGGACGATGGTCTCGGGATGCAGGGTGTCCGGCGGAGATGGCTCGGGATGCAGGGTGTCCGGCGGACGATGGTCTCGGGAATGCAGGGTGTCCGGCGGACGATGGTCTCGGGATGCAGGGGTGTCCGGCGGACGATGGTCTCGGGATGCAGGGTGTCCGGCGGACGATGGCCTCGGGATGCAGGGTGTCCGGCGGACGAGGCTCGGGATCCCAGGGTGTTCCGGCGGACGATGGCCTCGGGATCGGGGTGTCCGGCGGACGATGGCCTCGGGATGCAGGGTGTCCGGCGGACGATTGGCCTCGGATGCAGGGTGTCCGGCGGACGAATGGCCTCGGGATGCAGGGTGTCCGGCGGACGATGGCCTCGGGATGCAGGGTGTCCGGCGGACGATGGCCTCGGGATGCAGGGTGTCCGGCGGACGATGGCCTCGGGATGCAGGGTGTCCGGCGCACGATGGCCTCGGGATGCAGGGTGTCCGGCGCACGATGGTCTCGGGATGCAGGGTGTCCGGCGCAACGATGGTCTCGGGATGCAGGGTGTCCGGCGCACGATGGTCTCGGGATGCAGGGTGTCCGGCGCACGATGGTCTCGGGATGCAGGGTGTCCGGCGCACGATGGCCCTCGGGGATGCAGGGTGTCCGGCGCACGATGGTCTCGGGATGCATGGTGTCCGGCGCACGATGGTCTCGGGATGGGGGTGTCCGGCGCACGATGGTCTCGGGATGCGGGGTGTCCGGCGCACGATGGTCTCGGGATGCGGGGTCTCCGGCGCTCGATGGTCTCGGGATGCGGTGTGTCCGGCGCACGATGGTCTCGGGACGCGCGGTGTCCGGCGCACGATCGTATCGGGATGCTGGGTGTCCGGCGCACGATGGTCTCGGGGATGCGGGGTGTCCGGCCCCGACGATGGTCTCGGGTGCGGGGGTGTCCGGCGCGCGATGGTCTCGGGATGCGGGGTGACCGGAGCGCGATGGTCTCTGGGATGCGGGGTGTCCGGCGCCCGATGCTCTCGGGATGCGGGGTGTCCGGCGGGCGATGGTCTCGGGATGCGGGGTGTCCGGCGGGCGATGGCCTCGGGATGCGGGGTGTCCGGCGGACGATGGTCTCGGGATGCAATGTGTCCGGCGGACGATGGTCTCGGGATTCAGTGTTGTCCGGGGAACGATGGTCTCGGATGCAGGTGTCCGGCGGACGATGGTTTTCGGGATGCAGTGTGTCCGGCGGACGATGGTCTCGGGATGCAGTGTGTCCGGCGGAGAATGGTCCCCGGGAATGCAGTGTGTCCGGCGGACGATGGTCTCGGGGGGATGCAGGGTGTCCGGCGGAACATGGCCTCGGGATGGGTCAGTGTTTTCCGGCGGACGATGGCCTCGGGATGCAGTGTGTCCGGCGGACGATGGGCCTCGGGATGCAGGGTGTCCCGCGGACGATGGCCTCGGGATGCAGTGTGTCCCGGCGGAGGGATGGTCTCGGGATGCAGTGTGTCCGGCGGTCGATGGTCTCTGGATGCTGTGTGTCCGGCGGACGATGGTCTCGGGATGCTGTGTGTCCGGCGGACGATGGTCTCGGGATGCAGGGTGTCCGGCGCACGATGGTCTCGGGATTCTGTGCCTCGTGTGACAATGGGGAACTATATCTGAATTAGTATTTACTGTATTCTCTGTAATCTCCATTCTGCCATATGTTGGAGACATTTTGGAGCCAATCACCAGTTTTCCATAGCGTTCTGGTCTCATCATGCAATGGTCGTCCCTCTTGTATGTTGACTGAGTTCTGTACCTAACCTTGGTTGGATAGCAGGTGTGTTTTATAGCAATAATTGCTGATGGCCTACCAGAGATTTTTTTTTTTCTGGCAAAGATCTGATCTGTCATGAAGTTTTCCGGGGGTCGTTCGCTGAAAGTAGCGGTCACGGTCAAACATTCGATCACTTTGTGCCAGCAGATTTGTATTGGGTTTTTTTTTTTTTTTTTTTTTTTTTTTTTCAGGGGTTTATGTCGCATCTGTGGCTGGAAGGATAGCTTATGATCAGACATGTTCCGGACAATCCTTACCTTATGTGTGTGGCCAGCCTTGGGGGGATAGGTTAAAATACCTCCCAACATGTCCTTTTGAACGCTAAATTTTAACCCTTGCCGTACAGTTTTCACTGGGAGACAATCGGTAGCTGCTGATCTCTCCCTATTGGGATCACCCTCCGGCTCGGTGATGGCGGGTGCGTAGGTCTGTGTCCCTATAGCAGCCCTGGACGGTGTCGCTCTGACGCTGTTTTTTGCAGACGCTCCTTGCATTTCTTCATATGTGCGTTAGCTGTCCCCCCCCCTTCTGTATTCGATTAGTCTGTGTCAGATTTTGGTGGTAGCATCTTGTTCAGCATAGAAGCCCAGATATAGAATTTATCTCTCTTAAATACTTGGTTTCCATATGGATCTGCATATGGATCCCATCTGATTGATGTTCTCTAATACAAACCACAGTGTTTGTCTCTTGTTTCTGGGGAACGCGAGCAAAAGGAAAACACGTTTGTAATCTTTGAAGCTTCGCACCGGCTTAGTAACGCACGCCAAGTAGAAATGCCTATGATATAGCAGGTTTTAACCCATGACTGACATGATACTCGGAGAACCTGTCACCACCACACAAAAATTGGCCTTAAAGGAAATCAGACTTTTTTTTTCTAATATATGTCATTAGCAAATCTTTCCCACAGTATTAGAGGACAACAGGTTTTCCTTTCACTTTTTCAGGCTGAGATCACAAGCTGGTAAGATTCCTTCTGTGGGAGATACCAACTCTGCAGGGGAAGCGGAGGACATAGATGTTCATAGATTTCCATAGAGTCTCTACATACACTGCAGCAGGCACAGCACACTAAGGACATATGTCTTACTTGTGGCTTGCAGCCTCCTCCTCCTCCATAGCAGATAGAAATCCTTATTACACTGCTGCTACTATAATAACACCCAGCATAGAAATAGCAGCCAGTGTACAGATGGTACAGACCTACAGGCTCCTCCCTGTATAGTGGACTCTCCCAGCTCAGAAGCAGGAAGTTTCAAAGAGCTGTCAACATAATGATTCATCATGCTGTCAGGAGCCGACTTGGCCTGACTTCAGTGCTGTCTTAAAGGGACAGCTCTTTTTGTTTACACCGATTTACAGTTGAAATGCTTTCATTTCCCTAATTAAACATATTTGAGGAAGTGTTGGTATTTTAGTCCTCTGTTATTTCATAAGGTTCTATGGAGGTGATAGGTTCTCCGTAAAGTGGTTTATACCCAGCTTCTGCTCGGGCCATTTCCCCTCTTCCTGACTTTTCATTTTCCGTAAAAAACTTTTTCACACTTTATTTTTATTTCATTATTATTACTTATTTTACTGATTCTATAAATTTTTTTTTCTGATCATAGGACTTTATTTTTATGTCCTTTATAACATTTGAGTCATTTATATTTTAATTATTTTTATGGAAAATCATAAAGAAAAGCAAAAAAAGTCAGTTTTTCACTTTCGTATTTAGTTTTTTTAATGGCCCTTAAAGGGGTTTTCTCGCTACAAAGATCATATCTATATTGATAGGGACAGTAAAAATAAGCACTTTTGCAATTGGTTTGCATTACCTAAATCATTTAGTATAGCCGGTATGATCTAATTTGTGCGTGTCTAGAGCTATTTCTGCAGCAAGTGGTCGGGCTATGCCCCTTTGCTGTGATTGGCTGCCTGATATTTCATTCAGCCCTGTTGGGACCCGCCCCCTGGATGGGACACACCCCTGTGCTGTGATTGGCTACCCGCACTCTCTTCCCTGTGAGCTATGTGAAATGAAAGTGAAAATGGTTGCTGTCTGTGTTCTCATTGTCTTTGACTGCTCCCTGAGCTGTGTAATAATGGCTGTATGAGCTCTCTATGCACCTTGTCGCCTAGTGATAGCTGTATGTGAAGAATTTGGGCAATTACGGAGTCTCTAGCTGCTAGATTCACTCTTTCCCCTCCCCCACATATAACACAGAGAGGATGTCACAGCTCTGTAGACCTCCTGCTGTGGCCAGTTCTCATATCTGCAGAGCTGTCACCTCCCTCCACAAGTAATCCTTGTAACCAGAACACCTGTATTGCTGTAAACAGTTATACACACAGCCTGAACTGATGAAACAAATGTGAGAAATGCTCTCTGCTCCCCCCTCTTTTATTAGCCAGGAAGGTAGAGGGGGTGGCAGAGTGCATTCCTCACATTTGTTTCATCAGTTCAGACTGTATGTATTACTGTTTACACCAATCAGGTGTTCAGGTTCCGAGAAGCTTGTGAAGGGAGGCGACGGCTCGGCAGGCATGAGAACTGGCCACGGCAGGAGGTCTGCAGAGCTGTGACATCCTCTCCCTCCCGCTGCTCACACAACATGTCACCATTCTTCAGTGAGGGAAAACCCGCCTACGGGGAGGAGAGACCCACCTACTGGGAGGAGAGATCCACCCCTGGATTGAAGCTGTAAGAGAGTGAAAGCTTAATGTGTCCACGACAGCCGGTAGTGAGAAACCCCTTTGTTTTGTGTTTGTCAACTTTCTGTCATGGACGTCTTTATGTAGGAGCAGGGGCGTAACTACCGGGGTAGCACACATTACAGCTGCCCCGGGGCCCGTGCGCTTAAGGGGGCCCGCGCCCCGGGGCAGCTGCTACCGCGTCCGCTATCCCGATAATGCCGCTCCTGAGCCCGCCGGCAGTGAACATAACAGTTCACTGCGGCGGGCGCGTAGCAGAGGGGCCCGGTGCATGCCTGGAGGTAGCAGAACGGAGCGCCGCTCGCTCCACTCTGCTACTTCCCCTACCGGCTCTCTGTGGTCACGTGGGCGCGCGCGGTGATGTCACATCATCGCGTCGCCCGAGCTGAGCATAGAGGCTGCAGCGCGGCGCATCGGGGGAGCGTGGACCGAGGTAAGTATTTCTTATTTTACCTGCTCCTAAGCCTGCCTGCCTACCCCCACAAGCCTGCCTGCCTGCCTACCCCCACAAGCCGCCTGCCTGCCTACCCCCACAAGCCTGCCTGCCTGCCTACCCCCACAAGCCTGCCTGCCTGCCTACCCCCACAAGCCTGCCTGCCTCCCAACCCCCCCAAGCCTGCCTGCCTGCCTACCCCCACAAGCCTGCCTGCCTGCCTACCCCCACCAGCCTGCCTGCCTGCCTACCCCCCAAGCCTGCCTGCCTACCCCCACAAGCCTGCCTGCCTGCCTACCCCCACAAGCCTGCTGCCTGCCTACCCCCACAAGCCCGCCCCCCCTGCCACCCCCACAAGCCCGCCTGCCTGCCTACCCCCACAAGCCTGCCTGCCTGCCTACCCCCACAAGCCTGCCTGCCTGCCTTTCCCCCACACGCCTGCCAGCCGGCCGCCCCCCACAAGCCTGCCTGCCTACCCCCACAAGCCTCCTGCCTGCCACCCCCAAAAGCCTGCTGCCTGCCTACCCCCAAAAGCTTGCCTGCCTGCCTCCCCCCACAAGCCTCCTGCCTGCCTACCCCACAAGCCTGCCGCCTCCCTACCCCAAAAAGCCTGCCTGCCTGCCTACCCCCACAACCCTGCCCCCTGCCTACCCCAAAGCCTGCCTGCCTGCCACCCCACAAGCCTCCCTCCCTCCCTACCCCCACAAGCCTGTGCCTGCCTACCCCCAAAACCCTGCCTGTTTCCTCCCCCCACAACCTCCTGCCTGCCTCCCCCACGTCCCTGCCTGCCCCCCCACAAGCCCGCCTCCCTCTCCCCCACAAGCCCCCTCCCACACCCCACGGGGCCCCCCCTGCCTTATAGCCCTATAGCCCCCTAAAGCTTGCCTCTCTTATTGGGCCCCTTTAGTACCAAAAACCCTCCCTAATGGCCCCATAGCCCCCAAACCCCTTCTACCTGTATCCTAACTAAACCCTCTGCCTAAGGGGGCTCTATTGCCTACCTAACCTTGCCTATAGAGGCCCCATAAGCCTTTTAAAACCCCCTGCCTAAAGGCCCCCTTTTGCCGGGGGAAGGTGCTGGAAAAGTCAGGATTCAATATTTTGCCCAAATCTGGGGGGAAAGTGGTCGGGAGACGTCATCTGGGGGGACTGGACCGGACAGAACAAGGGGAAAGTCAACGACTGGTCGGGAAAATTTCATGGAGTCAAAGATTAATGCATTAAAACACTTATATGTCTGACAGTCGGTACTGCGTTTTCCATAAGGTCCTGTATGGTGGTTATATCCGTCGCAGAGCCTGTGTACACTGCTGTCTACCACTTAGGTCACTGTTTGAGGAAGAACATCTGAGGCCTGTGAAATTTGGGTGTTCCATTATATGGTCACTGTATGGTGGTAATACAGTCTGCGAGCCGTGAAAAATGCTGCCCACTATATGGTCAATTTTAAAATGGTGTAATTTTCAGCTGCAAGCCTGTGACACTGCTGTTAACAAAAGGTCACTGTATGGAGGAATAACGTTGAGAGCCTGTGTACACTGCTGTTACCCATATGGTCATGTATGGTGGAAAATTATACAGTCTGCAGAGCCTTGTACACTGCTGTCTCCCACAATATGGCACTGTAGGGTGGTTATATACAGCTGCAGAGCCTGTTCCCGGTGTTACCACTTTTGGGTCACTGTATGGAGGTATTTTCAGTCTGAGGTGTGTCACTGGTGACCCCAACTATAGGTCACTGAAAGGGGAAATATAAGTTGCAGAGTGTGACATGGTGTCTATACATATGGTCACTGTATGGTGGAATTCAGTCGCGAGCCGTGTACACTTTATATACCACTTATGGGGGGTATTTTGGGTTTTTTATAATTATCTTTAATAGTGTAGGGTATTTTTTGTACTATGTGATGAAATTTGGGCTTGTTTTGGCGGTTTAAAAAAAGGCCCTAGGAGCAGTGTTTTTTGGAAATTTTGGTTTTTTGGTTTTGTGGATTTGTTTGGGTGCAGTATGGGGGAAGCTGGTGAGGATTTGCCCCTTTGTATTATCTACTTATAAACGCTGCCCCTGGAAATGTTCGTGGTCCGGGAGGTGGGAAGAGGGGGGGTGGGGGCTCCACCCCCAAAATTTTGTTTTGGGGAAACCTGGCTCTCTAGTTAACCCC